>VOMN01104819.1:0-12132 GCA_014899125.1 Orchestia grillus | reverse complement strand
CCCTCCTCGGTACTCGTGCTATTGGCCGCCCTCCTCGGTACTCGTGCTATTGGCCGCCCTCCTCGGTCCTTGCTTAAAATCGCAGCGTGAACGCGATTCATATATAATCGTTAAATGAACACCAGAAAAATTGAATGATTCGGAGAGATACCATGCACGCATTTTGTGGAAAATATTAAATAAAATTGGACTCAAATTTCGTTTTTGTCTTCCAACAGCTGTTACTTTTCTCTTAATCTCATGTGCATTTGGTTGCGAAAGAATAGCATTCAGCGTCAGCACTCAACTCGAGGTGCAGTTGGGGACATTCACTTTGAAAACCGTAGGTGGTGTATAGTAAGAACCATTATTAATTCCAATACGTTAAGCCGTTGGGTTTTCAATGCCTTACAATTACTGAAGTGTGAGGGATGTGAGGAATGTGTGGCTTAAGCTTCTTTTTCCAAAGGAAGCACTCCATGGTTACGCGAAATTCCGTGCCTGAGCCGGGATTTGAACCCAGAGGCAATCACGCTAACCAATACGCCATGGGGCAAGATAGCAGCGCTTTAGTAACTCAGACTATCTCGCACCGAAAGAGAAGGAACCATTACGTATGGACTTAATATAACGGGGAGACCATGCAGAAGGTGAGTTCCCATACAAGATTCCCTGCAGATAGGAACAGCAAGTTAAGAAAGGTGAAGATAAAAAGATAAAAAATCATCAGTGAAGATGGCATGAAAATGGAACGAAGCAAAGTAGGCACGTAAGATAGAAGTCGCAAAAACCTAGCTAAAGCTGAGGTAACCTTGCAATGTCCCCCTGGGGATGCTAGTTTGTCACAAGATGGCATAAAATAGACAAACCCAAACCACCTAACCCTATTGCCTGTGGCCCATCGCATGACCCCTCAGGAGTTGAAGACCGCAAGTCCGATGCAAAGAGAACACATGCAAACTGTTTAAAGACATGAAGTATAAAAGAAATACGGTAAAATTTCAGTAAAGATCGCATGAAAAAACGCTGAAACTTTGCTCTTTTTATCAAATGCATGCTTTGTTGGAAATGTGCTACATAAAATATGATGCTTTCCGAATTGTAAACTTCAAAAAAGGGAAAACACGTCGAATTAGCCTCCAGCTGGGGCAGAAAATTATCAGCAACTCACAGCAATTTTAACGAAAAAGCAGAATTCAGAAGAAGAACAAGACTAATCCGATATCGAAACAGCATAGGTTGAAGAAAATAGAGCAATAACATTGGTAAAATTTTAACATTTACTGAGGGCCAAATGGGGACGAGCCTAAAACTCATTGAAAAGAGAAGATCAAGAGACATCGAAGGAGTCAGGCATTGTTATGTGGGGGTCTGCAGAGGTCTTCCGATACGCCGATATTGATGGCCGTTCGAGGAAGAATCGCGGCAGTACATCTTGCCGGGACTCGAAATGAGATCAGCTCGTATCCTGAATACCTTCTTTGTTAATATTAGATGGTGCTTCTTAGCGCCGTCAAGAGGGGCAACCTTCTTTGCTAATATTAGATGCTGTTTCTTAGCGCCGTCATGAGCGGTGACCTTCTCTCCTAATATTAGATGGTGCTTTTTTGCGCCGACATGAAGGGCAACCTTCTTTCCTAATATTAGATGGTGCTTTTTTGCGCCGACATGAGGATCGACTTAGTACTTTCCTCATATTAGATGGTGCTTTTTTGCGCTGACGTGAAGGGCGACCTTCTTTCCTAATATTAGATGGTGGTTCTTAGCGCCGGCAAGAGGGACGACCTCGTTTGAAAATATTCAAATTACCGTCATAAATATCCACCTTCATGGTCCCGCCTTGAGGAGCTATCATATTTCAGCTCAAGCGAATACTTCTTACCGCCACAACGTTATTTGCTTCCATTTGATGTTCTGATTTTAGTGCTATTTTTATGTGCTGTGTTCAGGCGACTAACCAGCTGGCGCACTCACGCCGTTCGAAGGGGTAGTCAACCCATAAAAGTGCTTCGGTGCAACTGAATTTGAGCTGCCTGTCGTAGCTTAGATTATCACAAGAGACCAGCATTTGTCGCTCATAGGGTCACTGTTAGTTAGTTAAATTAATAACTGGACCACCCGTTCCCCATTGGGTCATTATTTTAAGGTTACGTTTGGGCCTTTAGTAGTTTTTATTTATTTCATAACAAATATCCAATATCAAAGAGACCGTGATCATCAAAAAATAGTGATGAAAATTAACACTATTCTCTCGTTAATCAACATTGTGAAGAAAATACACGTCAAATAATCTAAGACACCCCAACAATTTTGATATCGGGAAATAATGTTGGAAAGAGAAAACTTTTAGAATCCTTTTACTCACATTATCATCAGAATTCTTATACAGGTATATCAAATTCTCTGACCGTTATAACGGGATTATCCAATGATGCAAATTTAGTTAATTATGTGATGACTTTGCTTATGTAATGATAAATGTTTTGCATAACAAGATATTTTTTTTGGTAGACTAAATATGCCCCACCCTCTTATTCGTCAGAGTTTTTAAAATCTATTTCTCTTAATAACGAGTTGTGCACAGCAACTCGTAAGCTCGGGTAAATAAATAATTCTTAAAAAGATATTCTCCAATTATCCTTAAAGCATTATTAGTATTATTAAACTAGACCACCTGTTGGGTCACTATTTGGAATGTGTGTATATACATATAATGGTATAGGCAAGAAATATATTTTTTTATATGTTGCTTATAGAGACCAAAAACGTATGTTGGTTAACAATTTTCTTCTTGTTTTTTTTCAATTTCCCTGACGAGGCCTTTCAAATTTGGTCATATTTTGCGAACAATATTTCCAGAAAGCATTTGAATCTTAATTTGTAGATTTTTCGAATGTTCATACATTCATTTTCAAAAACGAAATTGCTCTAAAGCTACCTATTTATCTATCTATATTGTTTTTTTTGCTTGCTTCCTTGAAACCGCACACAGAAGAGAAAATATACACTTATGTCATGTAAAAGAAATGAATGAAATTCGGGCAAGTTAGTAAAGTGGATACGGGAATGAGAAAAAGGGCAGAATCGTTTGTCTTTCGGCTCTGAGATTATCGAAATTTATACTCTTCGTTTAATCCTGTATTGTGGATACCGATTAACTGCATCGGATATATTTCTGGATACGGTTTGATTTTGATGAATTTTATTTGACCCAACGGGTCACGTGTTGTCTAGTTTAACAAGAATTTGAAATGAATTGAGCGATATCTTATATACGAGGGAAAAGTTACAAACGACCAAAATCAAAAAAAGTAATCGCAGCGTGCGGTCGAAAGCAGCACACTGCAAATTAATTCTCGGTTGCTGCTGGAGAATTAATGTAACTTCTCCAACAGTGAGTCTGGCCGGGTCGTGGTAGCGTCGAGGAATGCGGGTATTTTCTTCCAACATGGGACGCGTCAAGTCAGTGTTGGGGTCTAGGTTGATGTGCGCTTTAGGCGCGCCTGAACCGAGATCTCAAGTCGATCTTTGGCGTCTAGTTATCATTGATTGACCTATGACCAGAGACCAGAGTTTAAGTATTTCGTCAGATAGACAGATTGAGAAGTAAAATTCTCGAACAACATAAATGTGATGCATATTTATTCTCAAATTTTTTTGTGCGTTCTGGAAAACATCGGTCATTTACAACGGCATGTATGCGAACCCTTTTGTCACTACTCTACATTAACTTTGAGGATAAATTTTGCATTATTTAACAAATAATGGCTTATTAAGCTTTTCCTTTGTAATCATATCTTGCAATGACTGATATTTTACGTTCATATTTCTTGTTACCAGTGCAGCTGCAGCGAGCACTCGATATCACCGGCCACTGATTAGTTTGGTTATTTGAAGGACATTTTTGCAAGTGTTGCGGCCTGATCCCACGGCATCGCTCTGCCTTCGTTACGACGTCTCCTGCAATGTGAATACTATCATTAACACGTCTCGTGCAATGTGAATACTATCATTAACACGTCTCCTGCAATGTGAATACTATCATTAACACAGCTCCTGTAAAGTGAATACTATCATTAACACTTCGCCTGCACTGTGAATACTATCATTAACACGTCACCTGCCATGTGAATACTATCATTAACACGTCTCCAACAATTTTATTCCCTGGTGGGTCACATATCACGTAAAAAGCAATATCGTCACAGAATAAAAGTGTTGACATTCACTGGATTCCCGGTACTGCACACCCTTGTAATGCTAGTTTACTTGACCCTGGACCTAACTCATTGACCCGCTCATTACTGGTCCTCCAGACTACTAGACAAGCTTCTTTTTTCTATCTTGCATAGGTTATTTAATTATTCTACTACACAGGGGGGTTCAAAAAAATAAACTGGCTGCATCAGAGTTATGGGTGCACCGAACCGAGTTGGTAAGGGATGCTTCAAATCAAAGGCAGTAATTAATTGAATTTGGGTTGCATTTCTTTAGTCACCCTGTAAAGTACGTCTCACAAAAACCCGAACCGAGTACTTCTTCGTATCAGTAATACCATCTCAAGAATACCATAAGCATTTAATTTCTAGCAACGGGCAAAAAAAATACTCGGTTATGGTTTTTGTGGGACATACTGTATAATGCTACACAGTTTCTGGCTGCTTGACTGCTTGCTTGACTGCGTGGTTGGTCTCTGTCGCCTCATCAGTACTTCACTGGAGAATATAACTTTGAGCCGCGCTAGTATGCGGCTATGTCGTAGATAAGGTACTGAATATCCTATCAGAAATTAAAAAGGCAAAAAACAGGTATTTATTTTGTAGAATATGATGCGACTGTATTTTGGCTGACATAGTTTGTTATGAATGATTGCTTTTTAAGGAAACGACGAAGAACGTTTGGGACGTATTGCATACTTCGCTGGAAAAATTTCATTCATTTCAAAAGTTGTATTACGTACCGTCACTCTCGACAGGTCACACGACTATGTGGTGTACGTTTGTCCACCTCAACCTCAAGATGACTGGCGTGGCAAATGTAAATCTACGGGGTACCAACTCCACGTTTCAATTCTCCAGTGGAGGAACACCCACAACGTTGAGCTAAAAATTATACCTGTACTGTAGTTGTGAAATGTTTGGTTTGATTAAATTATAGGGTTAAATGATAAGTTATATTACTCGGTTGGGTTTGACTGAGGGAGATGAAGTTGGATTAGCTTCGGTTAATTTGACAGAAGTTATTCGTTCCGAACAGTAGGAAGATGGGAAGAATTGTCGAAAGCAGACTCGAGAACAACTGAATGTATTCATGAAATTATGATTGTCATTACTTGCAACTTTTACAATTCCCAAAACTGGTTCATGCAGCGAAACCGCGGCAAATTTAATCAAATGGAAGGCACCAGTTCACTACGTGTGAGCCGTGATCAATAGTACTGAAGTAAGCTAATTCCATGTACGGTCGAAGAAGGACTGGCTCTTCGCTCTTCGCTCTATTGAGTATTAGCGCGTGCACTACAAAAAACAGTGCCGGTGTGAACATTCAGGCTTTGGCAATTTCAATTGAAAGCCTTTATTCATTTCTAGATGAAGCTCGTAGTTGATAAATAAAAATCTAATGACTCTAGTTGTAAAAGGATAGGGAGAAGGAATTGATAAAATGAATGAAAAGTTAGGTTCTTTGTGTGTACGCCATATGCTTTCCGAAAAACTCAATTCAATTCCAGCGATGATAGAGGGACATTTGTCTCCCCAGCTACAGCCAAAAGACGCCGATAAGCCTGCCATCGGTGACCAATACGAAGCCGTTCATTGGTGACTGATCACCTGCTCGGTATCGACCGCGTAATGCTAGGGTGAACGGCCATGTGCCAATTTTGGCTCTAGAAGGTAGGCCTTCGTGTAATTTGGCCGCTGTCGAGCCCTTCTAATTATACACACATCGATTCTTGAGGCGTCTGAAGGAGGAAGTGAGCGAAGATGACTGTTCTTTACGTGGAGACGAGCTGTTCAATATTTAAAGCTTCATCAGCAGCAAAACACACGGTGCAGTTATTGGCTGTGTTTGATGTGACTCCTGAGAAAGGATTTCTCTCGTGCATTTTGTTTGGTTATTGTGAATGCAAGGCTTATTGATTCGATGCTCGGGATGGTTCTGTGACAACAGAACCTTTTGCCCAGGAAAGGGCTCAAGGAACAACCGGTATATGTTAGGGACATGGATGTGTGCATATAAGTAAAGCTGAAGTCGAAGACTAAGAACAAGCTGCGCACTCTAAGCCCTTCCATCACGCAATCCCTTCATCCTACTTCCACCGACTCAGCTCGTATTTGTCAATATGAAAGTGTAAAATATTCGTACGTTCCTTGGGTTTTCCAGCCATCAAAATGCTGTATTTCAGAAGAATATTTCCACGGAGTAGCTTTGGGTTCGCTGTGAAGAGGTGGGCGCTTCACGATCTAGGTTGAGAACGAACTACAGAAGTTGAAAATTTGCGAAAAGTTCTGAAATCTTTACCTCGTCAAAAATAATGTGAAGAGCCTCGACTGAGATAAGTGTGTGGGAATGATTAACTCAACATCGAAATGAAAGTTAAAAAATTTAGTGCGAGCGTTAGCGGGAAGCGGGATGAAAAGTTACATTTTATGAGAAGAAATTGGCACAGAAAAAGCTTTTCTGACAAGGTTTGTTTAGAAGAAGGCCCTTGAAATGCCATAGATATTCTTAAGAAAGAGACCTAAATGTCTGAAATATATCATGAAGAACTTTCTAGAGGCCATAAATACATTTACGCACTTCGAGAACCAGGTGAATTCTACCATTGCGTTGGGGGACGCATGAAATGGCTCTTGAATTTCGCAGACGTCCTCCGTTTGTTGGTTACGCGGGGGGCATTGTTATCTACCTACATTTTGACTTAAATTTGATTGGCTTCCACAGAAACCTTTCGCAGGTGCAAGCCTAAGTTTTCCTAACTCAAAAAAAAGTTAAGGTCCTCGCGTGGGACAAAAAACAGTAAAACAGCGTAACAATGTGAACACAAACTGTTAGACAACTGTCTGAAAACAAGTAACTTCTGGCGTTACGATCCAAAAATAGTAAAATTGTGTCGTAGCAGCTGTAATTCACGACAGTGCAGCAATCTACGAACAACTAAATTTTATTGCAAAAGTCACTATTCACGACAATACAACACTCCAGAAACCATTAAACTGTCTCACAGAAGTCGCAATTTACGACAATGCAACACTCCAGAAACAAACTGTCTCGGAATAATGGAGAAACAATTAAAGGATGAAGCAACAATCGGACAGTCAGGGCCTTGGAAAATGGAGGCGCATTCCAGCGCTCGAGATATATATACACATATATATAGAATCGGGCACGTCTCTCGAGATTAATTTGTGCCGCAGTGAACGTCCGAGTGGACCGTAAAAATGTTATTACCAATTAGGAGACTTCTACTTGCGCGTGAGCCTGCAAGTAATGGCGCACGATATTTCAATAGGCGACCGCTAAACAAAACAATTGCTTCCTGTTTTTATTTCGAGGCTTGCCAGTACATATATGTTAAAATAGAGCCTTGCCTCATTGACATTCCAGACAAGAGGAGCGAGTTTTTGTGCATTGATGTGCTTCTGGCATTGCAATGTGAGCCGAAATGACCATAATGTTTTTATGAAAGAGATCAATTCATCGTCAAAATAAAATTGGATGATTTTTATTGTCGCTTGTGTTTATGTTTCTTCGTATTTATGACTTTGTGATCCCATAAAAGGAACTGACGCTCGTCTGGGTCTTCGATGGAGGAATAAGAGTTCAAGGACCGGATGCAGGATTCTTTTTAGGAGCGATCGAATTTATTGCCATTTTGTTATCAAAATAACACGCTTGTTACAGCAAATATACTTGTAATAAACGTGAACAGCGTACCCAGTAAGGTACCGTGCCCGTAGTAAAAACTTCACCTTATCTACTAAAGTAGTGAACCTGAACTAAAAACAACACTCATGACAAAGTACCATGCTGGGGATAAAAGTAATACACCGTGTTTTAAATTCTACACGATATATGGTATTGTAACTCTGCTCAGCATAAATACACAGATTTTATAACGCACCAATTCACGAACAAATTTAGGAGTAGTTCCTAATGTCAGTAGTCGGAGTAGTTCTAGATAAACAAATAATCTCCAAAGGCAAATCCAAAAGTTTACTTGTTCCCAAGTAACGAAATAAATGCGAGTACTGAAATGCTCATAAGCTTCCTGATTTGATGATAAGCTTTTCTTGGCTTCATATATTTGAATGTTGCTTATTTTATGTATAACGAAAGTTTATTTACACGAAACCTATATTAACTACGAAAGAGTATTTATAAGCGGGGTTGGCTATAACGGTAGAAGAAACTTAGGTGTTAGTTTATTTAGGTACAATTCACGGCAAAATTATGCAGGAAAAAATATGCCTTCGAGAGCTCAAAGAATCTACAATATAAGCAATAATTTGCAAAAGGGTATATTTTTGAAGGTGTGTGAAAGGAATAGCTCAGCAAGATTGCTATGAATTAACAATGATGCACAACCGTGTCTGCATTTCTAATACTTACATAAATCAATACAAACCTTAAACTGGAAATACTTCTGAGACCACATGAGTTCTTTACAGGACGTCACACAGGTGACGACTTTGAACAACGCGTGTCTTACACTCCACGGCGATCAAAAGAGAACAAAGCAAGAGCAGGCACCACCACCACCGCAGTGCCCCACGAAATACGACCGTTAATAGAGGACGCTATCGCTGTTGCGTATGATCTCCAGCTTTATAAGAGCATCAAATTTAAAACGAGATAAAAAGCTCCAGATGCAGTTTTTGGAAGACAATAGGGGATCTTCCGAAAGCATCGCTGCACAACGAAACAGAACGCTTTGGCTGGAGGCAGGCCTCTGAGCCCGAAGTTTCGAGAAGTTTTGGTGCAGGATATGCAGAGGACGAAAGGCAGCTTCCAAGTTTCGTATTGGCGTTGAAGAGTTGCGATAGTATATTTTGGGATGCCCAATTTTTACAGATTTGAAATATTGTGAATGATCTAAACTCTAAAGCATAAAATAAGCTGTGTTTTTTCTCAATACAGCTGCATAGTCGTTTTGCTGAAGGAGTAAATTTCTTACAAAAATAAAGACGTCCACTTGCTCTCGCTTCCGATATTTGAAGGAAAAATGTCGTATTGTGGTAATCAAATTTGGAAAGGTTCGAATATTTCCACTGCGGCAATCGGGGTAAGTAATCCTTGTATGCAATATGGCAAGTGAGCAAAATGCGGAAAATATTTTAAAAAATTTCACGCCTCTCTTTATAAATATGAACCGACATAACTTGATGGCGAAATATCTTTTTGAGCAAAGGATTAGACATCCAGTCAACGAGGAGGTGGGTGTAAATCCCCCTCCCCCCCTATGACGTTTGCGAAACACCATATTGCTCAGATAAATAAGTAGCGGCGTTTTCAATCCTCGTAACGTGACTGCAATGACTGCAGGGAGTTTTCATACCTGGAACACTCGAACGAACTGTTTTTGGGGGAGAATTTTGCGATAACTAAAATAATGATGGTAGACTTGTGCCTCGCTGTCTTTGTTGTCCAAACATCGGCAATTTACCTCGATCGACGGCACCTCATTTTTTTGCTGCACTCCCACGCGGACCCTCGTCTAGGATCTCGATTTAAGAACTTTATCCACGATCTTCTTTATCCACGATCTTCTCGATCTAAGAACTTTATCCACGATCTTCTTAATACTCGAGAAGTGTGGGCTGCAGCACGCTGCACCGGGAACTAGAACGCAATGGTCCTGCAGCGAAAGGCTAACTCGAGCTCTCTAAAATACCCAAAATAAGCTAAGGTCACCCGCTTCATTGAAGGCTGTCGCTGGGCTCGGACCTGTGCTCTGGTGTGGCACAGCCGTTTTATTTGTTCCTTCGCAACAATTGAAAATATGAATACACTCTTGGTGTAGGTTTGGTAATATTTTTTTTATTTCGATTTTACATCGCTACAAGTGAGCTTGAAACTACAAGAGTATGCTGCTGCTTTCGATGCTGATATAGCTTTTAGAAATATGAATGAAAACTTTTGATACGTGGTAATGAACCTCAATATAGGTTGAATATTCACCGCTTTATTTGTTGTTATCGTCTCTTAATCTACTGGAAGCTGCTTGTTGAGCCCGTTTTGCAAAGCGCTTCACACCCACAAAAGTACCGGACAAAGGTTTCCTTAAATTACTTACTGCCAACTGTATCATTTATGGATTTTCTTTAACAACGAGCTTCAGCAAGCAAAAACTCAACGTGGCTATATTGCGGAATCAAAAATAATATTGCTTGAATATGGAATATTTTATTGTACTGGTATCTACGAACACATCGAAAAATAGATTATCATCAACAACGCTTAAAATTCAGTTCAATTTGGAAAATGCATCGCGAGCATTTGTATGTTTTGCGAATAATTGCTAACTACAATTAGCGTCAAAAAAAAATTTCCCCCGTAGTCGTGCTATTGAAATGCCATTCTCAGCGAGGATGCGAGCATATATAAATTCCATCACAATTTGTGGGATAAAATCAGCACATTCACAGCGGCTTACTACCTAACCAATTCTGAAAATGGTGAAACCACCTAGGTGAATGTATGTATACAAGTAGCCTCGGCCACAGTTCGTAAACTTACACTGAGTTTATGCATCGTAAGTGCCGCTTTTTCTTAGGAGGAAAAAGAAAAGTATAACTAAATAAGGACACGAAACTATTCATCGGCTCGGATTTGAAGGATCTGTAGACATTTCTGCCGCTTGGAATGAGATAAACAACCGTGAGAAGGTAACTGGAGAAATGAGACGCATTACCTCTTTAAGCTTACATTTGCTATTTATAGCCTACTCCAACAGGACACAAACAACACTTCTCAGCAGAGGTAAGGCGCATAGGCTTGCAGTGCACAGAAAAATATCGCGCCCACACTTCCCCTTCAATTTGCGCGCAGCAAGTGCGCGCTTCCTGCTCTGCCTTTTACGAACTACACTCTTTGTAGTCGGCAGAGAAACAGGGGAGTTTGTGAGCAAGAAACAATTAATTCGAACCTCAAATTGCGTCGGAGAAGTTGACGTCCATCCGATGTCGGTCCGTGTAGTCATTTATTTTTTGTGCTACGGACTGACGCAAAATGGAGAACAATCTCCGGGTTGGCAACTCCGTGAGCCCTGGGGCATGTATTGCGTAGTCTTTAAATTCGTTAACCATTTCGTACGCTTACCGCAGCAAGTACAAACTGAGCTGAGACTGAGGTGTCCAAGTAGAACTCATAAGATTAAGCGATAATTTGTGACCTTTATGAAGCCTGCTGTTTCATTCGTCCGGCTGGCAAGTAAAATAGTAAATATTAGTTTGAGGTTGGGTGTTTTGAATAGTGTTAGGTAAATAGTTTCGAGCTCGTTCATGGGAAGTTCTTCGGCAAACATCGTCTGGAGTCTTAATTTTTTAGTGGAAATTTCCTTGAACGTCAAGGTGTTCCTATACAACGAGTTTAGCTTGAAAAAATAACTTTATTTGTAAGACAAATATACATTATAAACAATTGACTTTCAGTGGCACAACGTACGAAATCATGTCCAGACAAAGCACAATCTTCGCGTTTTGAACAGTGAAGTGCTGCGGAAAAACATAAGCAAGAACAACTCCCAAGCGAAATATTTTTGTGTGATTTTGTGAGATATCTTGCGAAAAGAGAAGGTTACCTTTTTGTGACAAAATTTTGAATGAGTCTATTCGAGTGGTGAGAAAAACTGTAACTCATTTGCGTAGTTATATATGTGTGTATCAGATAATTTGCACTTCTGGTTCATGAATCAATGAATTGCAAATAGGAAATGCATTCTACGTTAAAGATTTTGAGCGTATGCTGCATAGAATGATTACAAAAAGAATTGATATCAATACTCTGTTTCCTGATTCGTACGATATTGCATCATGATTGCAGTTGAATATTCAGAACTGTTGGTAAATTTTAAACGAAATCCGTGGAAAAAAATCCCTACTATATCGAACATTGAAATTCCTTATTTAATGCATCGCTACAGGCAACTCAAAC
>VOMN01104815.1:0-11762 GCA_014899125.1 Orchestia grillus | reverse complement strand
GTAGATTTAACAATGGGGTCATATATTTCAGAAAATTATACGGACCGGTTGATAGAATTTGGATTAAATTTGGATTAAATATTGCAATCTGTGTAATAATACAGTAAAGTGGCCTACTATAGGTATTTAGATACTTTGAAAGAGTTTTTTTGGAATATTTTAACATGAACTTTAATAATTTAAACTTGAATTTCAGTTATTTTAATTTGAACTTCGGATATTTTAACTTGAATTTCAGTTATTTTAACTTGAATTTCAGTTATTTTAATTTCAATTTTAGTTATTTTAACTTGAACTTCAGATATTTTAACTTGAAGGTTAAACGGCGTAGTTTAAGTTAAACTAATCATGAGCCCCAGAAGTTCCCTAATTCCCTCCATCACATAGAATGAATAGCGGCTACGCTAGTTCTGGGTACTAATTTTTAGCGATAGCAGGCAACGAGTCCAGACTGTTAGCTGTTGAAATGAATCATTTCAATTTCTGACTGCTGGCAAGGAAATCACCACTTTTGTTCAATGAATTACAAAAATGATGAAAAAAAGAGCACATGAACGACCCATGAACTGAAAACTAATTTCCCGCTCGCATTGTGAGTTCATTGCATCAAATGTTACTCACATAAAGAATACTTTTGCAACAGTTTCTCTACCAAGATGAAGTCGAAAATATTTATAACCTATTAACATGATTTATGAATGAATGTTAAGTTTGTGACCTCTTGAATGTTCATTTTCCGGTCATATTCAATATTCGTGTCATGTGCCCAACTTTCCGACTCGTTGCCCCCCGCGGAACTTGAGTTCCCCCAGTTCGCCTGCTGGTTCATTAACAAATGAGAAGCTCTGGTTGCTGTGAAAGGCCGGCCAATGCTTTCAGGTCTTCAGTCTTCCCTGATCGAGGTGAAAAACCTCCTGAGCTTCAGATCCCAATCTGCCGTATTAATTAAAATGACGTCTAGCGGTGCGTGAATTTGAATTAATTTTTTTTACCTGAAATGGCACTGCAGCATAGGGTTTTCGTTGAAATTTTGAAAAGAAAATTATTTACTCTTTGAGGTTCCATTTAATTTCAGTTATTATACTCTTAGAAGCTTTATTGTTCATGTAGTGAGCAAGGAAGATTTTCAGCAATAACATGTTTCTCGTAGACGAGAAGAAGCTATAAATTTATTTCCTGTGACAAAAACAAGCATATTCTTATTGTAGCGGTGAATAAACGAAGTGTAACAAANAAAAAAAAAAAAACCGGTGAGAAGGTACAGTTACGCACTTCAAAGTAGTTCTCTTTAGATGCATCGATGTTTATGTATAAATTATTTAAAATTATTTTTTACACAGTTCCTGCATTTGGTTCACAGAGAGAGTTTCATCGAGGCTGGGCGACGGACTATTTTTGTATAGTTAATTTTGATTGCCAGAAAAATATAAGGTTCCGCTCAGAAGCTCCAAATCCTGTTTTTTCATCTTTCGTAGGATCATAAGTCACTTCAAATAGCCCATTGTCGGACTCAGACAATAAGAAAACAACGAAGCTGGGGCAAGAGCCTCCATTCATCATCTATAACTTTTGACACTCGAGACCATCGACAGACATTGATGGACTGCTGTTAGAGGTCTTAAGTATCGGCTTCTGCCGCCCACCTCAGTACTAAAGTCTACCCAAAAAATATAGACGATTATTGTAGTTTGATACCAAGCCGTCGCGTTCACAGCATTCGTTTTAATACCCACACCTATAATGGTGCTATGAATTGAACTCTGACTTTCATTCTCAGCACGGAATAACAACAGGACATTGAGGCCTCTGGATCACCAGAGCATTCGGGAAGCTGGTTCAAGTTCATTTGAGCTCAGTAAACTGATAATTGGTTCGGGCTATAAAATTATTTCAACTTTGAAATAAAAAAAACTCGATCTGAACAAAAATCCTATTGAATCCAGCAGGTGTTATTGACTTACAAAACTTGTTATAATTAATGGAGACGAGACAAATGTTTTTGAAACTAGTCCTGTATAATAACAGCCGTTAGTTTCAGGAAGGACTGCATTTTTTAAAACATTCTTGTCTGTTTTTGTCTTGCATATACACATACAAATAAGTTTTTCATTAGTAAGCATTCTGTAACGATTTTAAAAGGTTAGGAATTCAACAAACATATCTTCACCAAATAAGCCCAAAGTCATATGTTTTAATTAAGTACTAAATGAACGAAAATTTTAAAATCACTTAGCTTTGACTTCTTTCAAAAATTCAGATTATGTCACAACAGCAAAATGGAAAAGACAGGATCTAACAATACCTTTCTTTGCAAGACCGTGAAGCGTAAAATTTAGAGAATTTTATTGAGTCACTGACTGTTTATGCTGCTGACATGCACTAACCTTCAACATACGTGAAATATAAATACCAACGGAGATAAACGTACAGAACTTATCATTAGCATGCACATTGACGATATTCACGTCTTAAAGTAAGCTTTACCCTGCCGGACACAACAGCTCTTATTATTTCCGCGCTCAGAAAGTGAGAGGAAAGTTGCAGCACGTGCTACTTGAGATGGAACTCTTGAAGGCATTCAAGTTTTCCAGCAGTCCCTGTCCAACATAGGGCCTCATTTGCGTAAGGATGGCCTCGGCCAGGCCTACAACATTGCCTGCGTCAGTTGGGGGGGCCAATATCTGCGCAGAGAGAGGAAAGACCGTGAAATGTTGCCCTATTAGCTACATTCTCAGGTAGCAAGGCGCCGGGCAAGTCGTGTACCCGCAACCCAGACTCAAGTTCTTGTGAGCAGATCGAAGGTATTTTTTCAGAACGCAATAGAGCAGATTAAAGTTATTTAGGATGTAAGAAAAAGAGAACTTTTAAACAGGGGAGTTTAAGAGCCAGGTTGTCAAGAAAAGACGTTATTGAATGGATAGGGGATAAATAGTAAGTAAACGCAAGCATAATTTATTTAAACTGTAATATTGTAGGATAATAGTGAAATTTCACTGTTAGAATTTATAGACTTTATTTTTAATATATAGACTTTATTTCTAAATGGAGCTAACTATGTACTTGTATAGAAACGAAGTCATTCCGTAAAAAAAGGTTCATAGAAAGTAGAGCTTTCAAGCATAAGTAATACTCATCTTCAGTACTTAAAATGGAAAAAAGCTGATTAATGTTAGAATGAGTGACAATTCAAATAGACCTCTTTTGTAGAGCGATTATATTTCGGTAAGCCTTTATAATTAGCTTTATTTTATAAGGAACAATTGCATGCAAATTTATTTTTCTAATTGTTGGTGTATGCGAAGACCCCAATTCAGTATTTGCAATATCTCAATTTCACTGCATATGAAAAAAATAAATTTATTTATTGAAATTTTTTTTTTCATTAAATATGTTATATTTTAATTCCTAAAAAATCATTTTTAGTGTAAGATGTATTTCAATCAACGTTCTACATATATCGTGAAATGTAACTGCTTAGTATGTTCCGTGATGTTGCTTAACATCGTATGTTGAATTTGTCTCTTAGTTCCCTACACGATTTGCCTGTTGCCATTCACTTGAATGCGCAGGCACGCATTTGTTTTTCACTCGAACGAAATCTGCCGGAAATAGACTTCCATTAAGAATGGGGCGAGGAACGAAATCTGCCGGAAATGTACTTCCATTAAGAATGGGCGAGGATCAAAATCTGCCGGAAAAACGCTGTCATTGATAATGGAGCGAGGATCAAAATCTGCCGGAAAAACACAGTCATGTAGAAAGGGGTGGGGATCAAAAGAAACAATTCTTTAGTAGCCTTTCAGTTATGCAGGTCCATCCCCACCAATGTGCAGTCCCACAAGTGCTTTCATAATTACGAACATTTCTAACGCATACTCACTTCAGAAACACTTCAGGTTAGGTGGCAGTTGGCAAACTGATTTCCAGGATGTTAACTGCGATGTAAAACTAGCCCGTGCGTTCGCTTGTAATTGACGTTTCCAAGGTAGAACGAGCTCGCTTTGAAATTCTTCTCGACGGAGAGTTCATAAGAGACCTCTCTCATTGCGGCAGCGACTTCAGGAGTCGNAGGTGCCCGAGAGTGCACGGGGTCCAGCATTTTCAGCGTCTTGTGAACTCAGAATACTCGCAGCCGCCATTTACGAAGGATGAGAGGAAATCAGGATTTCCGTTGGTATTTTACCCTCATACTATGAACGTAAAATTACGAGAAATAGCTACTCGTATGCTTAATATTACTTATAATCCCCTCTGTCTTATTTCGATGGTTCTTGCTAGTGTGTTACCACTCGTACATTGCTGGAGCCTTTTTATGCAAATTTTCATTTTCATGATTGGAATTAAATATAGAATTCTACTTCCGCTCAAATCGGTATATTTGGCGGCATATGCTCTCTCATTCTTCTTTAAATAACTCGCTCGCAGGACCTGGAGTGTGAGAGCAAACGTGGAATCCGCCGTGACGTCCATGCACATCAGGAGTACGGGCTGCTTGCTCATAGTTCGCCTAACGTTTCACAACCAGCTGCTCTAAGGGCGCATTTTTTTGTGCCAAAATAGCACACAAAATTGAAATTATCGACAAAATGCATATCCTGCATACGGAAATTATGACCCAGATTTGGTTTTACACTCGATTCCGAACATTTTGAGAGGCTCTAACGCAATTTAAGGCAAGTGCGGTTTGTCTGACAGGCCAAATTTCGTATGTTTTGTTAGTCGAATTTAAAATGATTTCCTTTCGACCACGAAAACAATTGGATTAAATTTTTCCCGATTACGGTGCGACTATTGCTAATCTGGAAACATTTAATCATTTGGCTTATCTACGTTTACAATCCAGTGGAGCGATGGAGTTGTACTGCATACGTACGTCTTAAAAATGGCGTGGAAAAACATACGTACAGTATGTTTTTCCATGCCATTTTTTGTGAATTCAATCTACGTTTGTTTGAATTTTAAAAATAGCATACTAAATTTGAGTCGAGGATATGGTGAGCCACTTTCAAGGTAAACTGAAGCCAAATAAATTCTATTTCTGAGTCCGTTTAAGAAGGTTCGTTGGTTTCCGGCTCTGGTCCCAGTATACTGTGTGGCCTGCCTNTACAGTGTGGCCTGCCTACGATTGTTTCCGGCTCTGGTCCCAGTATACAGTGTGGCCTGCCTACGATTGTTTCCGGCTCTGGTCCCAGTATACAGTGTGGCCTGCCTACGATTGTTTCCGGCTCTGGTCCCAGTATACAGTGTGGCCTGCCTACGATTGTTTCCGGCTCTGGTCCCAGTATACAGTGTGGCCTGCCTACAGTTCATAAAACGGACTCTTGTTCAAAATTTCAAATGGAAACACATTTTTGCTGCCTGTAACTGTCTTATTGCCAATTTTTCAATTTTGTTCAAGACATTACAAAAATTCGTATTGCAAATTTTTGGTACCGATAATAACACTATTTAGCACCAATCAATATACCATTGTGAATTCGTAAAATTTCGATAACTTGGTAACGTCGATAACATCTGCTAACTCATTTTATGGCCTCGTTTCATGTTCAGAATATGTTCACAAATGCTCTTTTAAATGAAATCGTCAATAAACGCTCAAAATATTTATTTAGATCAAATCAAACTGTCCTTGGTCTAAATACTCGCTCATTGTTTACTCGTTTGGAAATTTCTTTTCTCAATTAAACTTTCATTTTTAGTGACAAAGTATGTAAACAGCTTGGCCATGGACTTCTCGCTAACGCCCAACTTTGCCAACATATTTATGTGCTACTAGGGACAGGGATGGCTGTCACAAGGCCTTTCTCATTTTGAACCCTTCTTTTATTAAATATATGTACACGATATTTTCCTTTTATTCAAGGACTATACTCACGAACAGACTATACCTTAATAGTAAAGATCACAATATTAAATTTAAAACAGAATGTGCGGGAACAACAAGTTGCCATTTCTTGATTGCTTAGCAGAAAAAACTAGCGAAAAGTTTACGACATCTGATTATCTCAGAAACACGTTTAAGAATTTACGAATTAGTTTTTTTAGCTTTTGTCCGTTTTGCTTCAACATCAATAGGGTAAAAACCCTAATAAATCGTTCTTTTAATCTTAGCTTGAACTACTTCGCAATGCACCAAGAATTTGAGTTTTTAAAACTGTTTTTCGGAACAATGGTTTTCCTGCTCAATTTTAGCATCCTGTTAAGGTAATAAGGAAATTTAAATTCCAAAAAGTATGTTCCTCATGTGTTACAAATGACAGTGCGGGAAAAGAAGATGTACTTTAGTTTACTCTTCTTCTGAGTGAAGTCTGATAAACTTTCGAGTGATCTCTCTAGTTTAGAGACAAAGTCCATTTCTTAAGTAGATTCCATCCCAATTCTGAAAAATGAATTTACATTTGCCTCAATATTCAAGTTTAAAGATCGTTTATAGCTTCAACTCTGCTCTGGAATCATTTACAGATATTCTTGTCCACTGTGTGGGCCTGATTGTGTTGGATGTGCCTGGCGTAATTTTAGAACTCGTTTCCATGAGCTTGTAGGCTGGTCTCATAGGACGGGATGAACTCCAGCTTGTGCTACTTATTCAGCAGGCAGGAAACACGCTCTCAGATGTGATGTAAGAGCAGCAATTTTAGGTTTTTCAATTTTAAGTTTTACATCCAACTTAAGTGCCACTATTTTCAATATATTAGAATCTTTGCTCAATTCACAACTTAAACTAAAATTGAACAATATGCAATCGTGCTATCCCCTCAAAATTGTACCATTTGTTTTTTCTATATTCTTGCCTACTTGTAAGGTAAATTCTAGCATACGTATTTCAAATTCTAATAATGTCTTTTTTCCACCTGCTTATAATGGTATCAGTTGTGGCCTGGACATTCTGTTTTTTAAAGTGACTGTGAAATAATAAAAGGTTTTTAAGCAATCTTGTCGTCGCTATCATTCTAATTGTGAGCAAATTAGTTATTGTGTTTCATTCTCAATTCATTTGGGAATTTTAAAGAAGCCAAATGAATGAGAGTAATTATAACGACCCCCATTGTAACTTCAATGATTTTTTGCCCTGTGTGACTGTCAATATTACTGAGAAATTCTCCTTTCCAGTCCCGCATCTCCCGAAGCAACTTCTTCGTTAGTCCATTCACGCTAAAAAATTGTGTTAATTAGTGGTTTTGACCCCCGAACCTTCCTGCTCAGCAACGTGCTTCGCGACAAGCAGAAGGCACGTGTTCGGTTGGTACTTAAAGGTTGCTTTCTCAAGACTTTTTATTTTCATGAACTTTTCGAAGAATCCCGCTCTGCGTTCCAAGTTTTCGTGAGGTTTTTCAAGTCAGAAAGTGCTAACTTCCTGGAAGAATTTTTGCGGGTATGAACGTTAATATATATACATATTTCGCTGCAGTAAGGGTCATACTAAAATTTGAACGAAATTACGGTCATTCAGTTCATTTACGAATATTAGGTGTTCGTATTAAGTACACTTAAGGGAATATTAAGTGTTCAGTTCCAAACTTTTCCGTATCGAATAATTACGATCGAATAGAAATATTAATTGATACTCGAGAGCAGAGGCTCACGTACCAAGGCAGCACATCATAAAAAATCTGGCCAATTCAACGCCTGGAAAAATCTGCTATACAAATATTAAGCTTACGTTACACAGATGATTTTTTCGACACAATTCTTTGTGAAGCCTTTTTTGGTGACGTTATGAAATTCTATTCTGCAACTGTGAATGGCACGATTAAAAACGAAGCGTTTCTGTGTGATGTTTTAACTTAGAGGAAGTCACCATTGACGCTGCCTAGAAGGCAGAAAAAATAAGTGAGCAAATGCCAATAATATGCCTAATTTCATACATTTCAAATGTGACTGTATTTAAAACATCGAACAGAATTGTATCGAGGTAAGCAATTTTTTTCAACAAGAAAACGGACTAAATCGATGATCTACTCCAGCGTCTACTGTTAATGTTGCCGTAACGAAACGTATTGAAGTCGAGCTTAATATGACGTATTTTTTCCACTTCTCACGCTAATTGAAGGCGAATGAAAGAAAAGGCCTCATTTCTGTGTGCTATAGTCAACGCGAAAAACCCGTTGTACAGAGATTCGATCTTGAAATGTACGGTATCTTGATATTGTATCTAATGACATTTCATAATGATACAAATGAATAAAAACAGTGAATAAATACAATGAATTCATAATGGCCTTGATACTTTGACGTACTCGAGCAAAAGAGAAAAATATTTAACCAAAAACTGCAACTTTTCACTAGCTGTCGGCGTAACTACGACTCATCGATAAAAATGCCACGCTGGCGAAACATGAAGGCATACTTTCCACCTAGCAATAGACAAACTTAGGCGTCTTCCTTTCCCTGGACGGCATTTATTCGTGGCAGAATGTTTTCAATTTACTTACGAGACCAGATAATGGGCTGTGGTCCTGCTCTGTTTTTACACGGAAAAAAGTAAGTTTTGAAAACGGTATTCAGTGGAGGGCAAAAGTAAATTCAGAGTTAGGACAAACTCTATCACTGGTCGCCGCCAGCATGGACGTCCATTAGAGAGCTCAACACAAATTAAACCTAACTTTTCCCATTCGCACGAGCAGGGAACACACTCGTACAGCAGCGTAAAAATTTAATAGGAATGGAAAATACGATTTATGAAACTCGAATTTGCAATGTTCGCGTGGTCTTCATCGACTTTGCGAAGCCTAGCTCTTTCTGCGTCCCGTTAAGGTTTCAGTGCTACGGTTACACTAAAAAACAAGAGAGACGTGTGCCCAAAATTGCGATTTTCTTTCTTCATTTCTGATCCACGTTGAGCTCATGTATAACGAGAGATTATAAATTCTGAAAAATACTTTACGATGTACGTATATTTGTATACAAACTGTAACATATTATGAAGCTACTATTTACGTGAAAATAATCAACGTTTACTTCGCAGCACTCAAAACCTGAGGTTAAGTCGACGTACGATATGACCCGTTAATTCATTGTGTGACCCCACAGCATACATCGCCCCATAATTAAATGAAATGCAAAATACACAATGTAAAATGTCAAGTGCACTCATCTGACACATTTATATTCCCCCGAAGCAGCTCATTTCAATCGAAGTTATATGTTTACCCGCAATGCGCGTGCTTGCGCGTAGCTGTGTTTACCCGCAATGCGCGTATTGCGAGTAGCTGTGTTTACTGAGTAACGCCAGAGAACATGCAAAGTTTCAAATGCAGGGTAAAAGTTAATCAATTATTTTTTTATTGTTCCTGCTATACGACAATTTCTAAGCATAATTTCTGATTCGTGTTTAGAATTTTGCAGCATTTATCGACGTAGGCTATTTTTATGAATAATTTGCTTCGTAAAACAATTTGGTTCGGCGGGTTTTTGGTTTGAAGACTGAAGAAATGAGTATCTAATTATTGGTATTTGATTTTTACTTCCATCGTACACACTTCCGTATTACTGCCAGACAGTAGCTTGGAAGTGCTACATTTTGAGCAGAACTGAATTTCGTTTTCAAAAGTATTGCAAATTTTGGTTGGTGGTCGTCATTATATACCTTCTAGGGTGACTACAACCACCCTGAGTATACGTTCTCGAGATCGCGCCCTGAGAAATTTATTACTTTTTGTCAATTTCTTTTGAGCAATATTTGAAACAAGGAGTTTGAAAAATAATGAGTGCGCAGTGACTCAAAATTAAGTCAATCATGTATTGGTATACCATAAAACCTTTAAAATCAGTATTTAGGCACGAACGTTTCACAAGCAATTTGAAAGGTACTAACGTGTTTTTTTCCGTTTCAAGATTTATATGTTAATTTTATAACTTAAACCGTAGCTACAAAGCAAAATGCTGTTATCATGCTGCATGATGATGGTAGAGCAACGAATCTATGACACAAAAGCTTTATATGAACTGATTAACAGTTGAAAAACTATCAAGAAGTTTAAGGAGACAGGAGCAATCGCAGATGAACTGTGGCAGAAAACGAATTGAGTGGGGCCCTCAGCTTGTCTAAAGCACGAGGGAGAAATTGCCTCGAAACCCTGGTGGACCTTAAAGAAAACTGGCCGAGGCAGCCGATGTGAGCAGATCTTCGATGTATCGAGCATTCAATTAAGATCTGAGAAAGAGACCTTTAAAAAAGCTCAATTGTCTTGGACCTCTGAAGATCATGAGAGAATGAGGGCTGAAAGAAATCGTCATATCCTTGAACAGACAACTCAAGGCATGCTATCAAACATGGTGTTATACAGTAAGTGAGAAAAAACTGAACGTCCCTCAATTTGTAAGTCAACGCTTGAGAACGCCCAAGTTCGATCGTTTTGATCCAGCGTGGGCGTTCTCAAGTATTGTCGATGGTAGGATTGCGCTAAACGTCAAAATTCACAGTCTGGTATGATTTGAAATGCTGTTACATCCACAGGAAGATCCCACTGTTTTTTGAGCCCTCGGGAGTCAAACTGGAAATCAGTTAGCTCCCTTGGCCTGAAGTACACTTTCAGGGCACATCAGACAGCCCCTAACAGTATTCAGTACATCACGTGGCTCGCAATTTACCCAAGCCAGGATCCAGAGAAACGTCCCATCATTCACAGGCTAGGATGAAAGGCCTACAAAAAAGAAGCAATATTATTTCTTTGGAATTTTTTATCTGGTTCACTCTAGAGACAAAATTCTCAGCTTCGTCTCCCACTATTATCAATTCTCAAAAAACAAAATTTCTAGAGGAAAAAATGCAACTCTACAGAAAAGAAATATCAGGTGCCGATTTAATGAATTTGAACCTAGACTTAAGGCTGCAATTCGTAACAAAAGGGGTCATATGAGTCATTAAAATAAACGAGGTGTCGTTTGATTCTTGGTTACCCATGTGTTTTAATACTCAAGTCAAAAATACGATTTGTAGCATTCCTTAAAACATTTGAGGAGTGGGTTTCCTTAATTAAGAGCCGTCCAATTTTTATCAAACCTATAAGCGCTCTGCCCCTCACATGATGTCTGAGTGGCACATTGATCTTTATTTTACCTCAACTACGCAAGTATTTTCCATTTCTTTTGGTATGCTACTAGTCAGTATAAATAACCGCTCACCATGTTCGCTGGCAAGTGCAATACCAGATATTCTAACTAAAATCTTATAATTTCAGTGCCTGAAAAAATTCGGCTTTATGTGCTAAATTTTACTAAATCTGATTTTAACATTCAGGAACCTCATTGAATGCACCTCAAAGCAATAGTCCCCCAACCTCTTACGTGAAATGTTTATTCGCCTGGAAACGCAAAATCTAGCTTGGTTTGTGCTGCAGGTAATCAGCTAATTACAGAGCTGAGCTCAGTTCGTGTGAGCTGGCAGAAAGTAACTCTGAAGTCCATCAAAATTTCCAGTTCAACAACAATTCAGAGACCGGTGTTACTCGCCGGGAAATAAATCGATCGGTCCTAGTGCGTAGAGGTCAAGCGTTTTCTTTGTCATTAACGGATAGAATATTTTTCAACTTGAATGTTTTTCTTCTCGCGTGGGAGTGGCTGATACTTGTTCACAATAATGGAACAAGATAAAATATTACCTTGACTAAATAGCATGGGTGGGTGCGTAAGGAATTTATCGAAAAGGATATGACTGTAGAAGAAGAAGAATACGAAGAAGAAGTAGAAGAAGAAGACTGGCCTGGCGGTGCACTTCCGCGCAGTGCCAGGGGAGAGGCCCCCTCACCAGGAGGCCGAACTGA
>VOMN01104807.1:0-12031 GCA_014899125.1 Orchestia grillus | reverse complement strand
TATGCGTCTTTGGCAGCTCGTTACAGATTCGAGCCGTTGGCATTGGAGAGTGCGGGTTACGTCGAGCAAGCTTGTGGCGGAGCTTGAGCGCCGTATTTTGGAGGTTTCCGGTGATCGCAGGGAAGCATTTTGGCTGGAGCAAAGGGTTGGGCTGGCTGTGCAGAGAGGCAATGCGTTCAGTATTCGTGCTTCGGTAAGGGAGAAGTTTGATTCCTCGGGGTCACAATAGTCTAGTGTTGTAGTGCGTGCACACTCACAGCGGCTGTAAGCCACCTTCATTGACATAGGTGTCCGGTCGGAACCTTGTTCTTTGACTTGTTGCCAGATCCTTCTGTTTAATTTCCGCAATAAAGTTTGTTTTTATTTTTTTAAAGCAATAAAATTACGTTGTAACGATTTGGTTGCAGGTGGGGACTCTGAATTGAAATGTTTTTTTTAAATATCCCCCTATAAGGGTCAAAAATGTTCTCAAAGTTGTATTTCAATAACTTCGGAACAAAAGGCACGCGCAGTCACACCGGTTGACATCGAGTGCCACCTACCCACGCTTGATTCAATAGCTATTCTAAACTTCCGCATGAGATTGGTAAGTGTAATACTTTTTATAATGAATCTATCAAATTACAAACTAAGAGAATTTTTTTTTCAGAATCACCTGTATTCTTTCTATTCAATTAATTACCCTCCAATCTAAATCTTCATATTTTTCAATTTTTTTAACTTGATTAATCATTTTTAAACCGAATTGTTCACTTCCTCGTCGTTTGAAGCCTTTCATTACTGAACATGAAATTTTTCAGACAGTTCGTGTCTGAATGCTTGGATAGTGAACAAACCTTGCTTTCTTCTGTCTATTTTTCCAAAACTACCCGTAAAGAGTCTACATTAGAAAACGGAGCTAGCCGGTTAGCTCTCAAATTCCCAATTCTTCACCTTAGTTCATTTAGTTTCACTTCTGAGTAAACATTTTTACGATTAGTTTCATTTCCGTATGTTTCATAAGCACCTATTACGAATTCTAAATGGCACTCCATATTTGAACACTTACACCTTAATTGAAACTTTTTTCCCAATTACTGGTGAATAATTAAAAAGCCACTTTTAGAGAAAATTCATTGTTTACGTCTGGAATAATCTGGGAGCTTTTGATTTGTGATGGATGCAAGGTGTCCGTCAAAAGTTATATTTATATCTGTTTGGCGAGGTGCTGAGGGACAAAGAATACCCGTTTTGACAGGCTTTTGATGGGTTTCATTGTTGGGGGCACATATCGCTTTTACATAAGCGTAGGATTGAGTTTGAGCATTGCAAAGGACATTATCGGTACAAGGAATTTCTTATCGTCTAAAATTTCTATTTGACAACTGGCGAAGTTGATGGCGCTGAGATTCTCGAAGGTACATGTATTGACGATGGGTTCCCTCGGACATGCTGAGAGGTGCAGGGGTGATGCGTAGGTGCTGTGCTAGTGTGGAGGTGATACGTAAGCCCTACAGCAGCTCGGCCGCCTGGATTCGGGCGTGGTGATGCGCATGGTTTGAGGCGGGTGGTGGTGAGGCTTGATCGTGCGACATTTGGGGCATATACGGCACTGGTGTTGTGTTTTTGCGCCCGATGTTTGTGTCATGAGAATTTTCTACAGTTGGGGTTGTAGGAGCGCTCCTTCTGTTAAGATCTTACGGTGAAGGTATTATTCTTGATATTTTCTGAATGTGTTTTCGCGATGTGCTTATTCGAGGAGAAGATGTAGTGCCAGACAAGATAAGGCTGCTTTGCGAGCTGCTGAGCGTGTCATATAAAAATGCATGATTACTACCTTGTGAAAAGTGGCGACTTCATTTATTTTAATAACTCGTTTCAGTTTTGATGAGGCTGAAAATTAGTGTGATCTACCACATGTGAGAGGTAGCCTTTAATGGGACAGACATATGTCATGCGAAAACGGAGAAGCATTTTTTCGTAGCGCATGAAAGGTTGTGATTTGCAGGAGAACCAATTGGTTCAGCAGAACACAAAAACATTCGAGTATACAGTTTTGCATGCGTAAGAAATATAAAAGTTGCGACGAGCATCTATGAAATGAAATTATATTTTTCAGTCCGATGTGAAGGTCATCACAGCACAGCTTTAGGGCAAATTTGTGTATTTTCGATAAACTGAAAGTAATCGGTATTTAGGGCAACACGAACTGAGAACAACAGGGATTTAGGAGAGTACAAACTGGGAGTAAATGGTATTTATGGCAGCCCAAACTGAGAGCAGCCGGTATTCAAGACTGCACAAACTGAGAGCAACCGGTATTTAGGGCAGCACAAAGTGAAAGCAATTGGTATTTAGGGCAGAACAAACGGAGAGCAGCAAATTTATAGCGCGCCCTTTCATTGTCACACAGGAGGACACACGTTGGAGGGGGCTGGTGAGGAGGGCAAGGGTGGCGAGGCGAGATCTGTCGTCGGTGTCTGAGGGGGATTGTTTTCAGGCTAATCAAACCTCGGAAGAGCTTCGGATGAGCTGTAGCAGCAAAATTCCTTGTGTTTTGAATATGGTTTGCAAGCGATTTTTGTCAATAGCTCACACGAGCTTAGAGGTTCAATTCACATTTATTATGCAATGGTTTGAAGAGCACATTGATCTACATTTTAATTCTTTTCTTTTGTGTCATGTGCGATCATGTCTTTCCCTCACATTTTGAGAGAACATGGGCACCGTTTTACGGGTGCAGCCACTCTCTACCGCAGCCTGACTTCAAATGAAAACATTACGTCAACCCTATTCTGAATTCTTCAAAGTAAAAAAAATCGTCTATTCCGAAATCAATTACATACAAGGTATGGGTCACATTGGTTTCTCAGTCGTGAAGACTACAACCTTATAAGTAAGTGTGGATGTCACGTTGAGACTCCAGTCGGGATTCTTAGTCCACTATCCTGTCGTTGAGCCCCAAGTTGGATAAAATATTTAAAAAAACATCCTATGGTTCTCTGTATATTTCTGATAAAATTTAGGAAATTACAGTTGACAGATAGGATGTGAAATGAGATAAACAGTTGAAGCAATTATACAGAATGAAGAACTGATAATTTGACTTGAAGTGGTGGTTCAATGAAACTTCAACGAATTTATGATGACAATAAACAGAGAACATCAAGTTGAACATGGGACTACACACTTATATAAAATGTGGTTATATGCATTGAAGTAGAGCTATGGTGCATTTCAATAACATAGTTGTACATCTCGTGCTTCCATGCACAGGATGACGTTTCGAAGGTTTCCGTGAAAAATTTGAGTTATTGCCGTAAAACTAATTCTCTTTTAACTTTGGAACGTAGTGTCTCTAATGACTCCACTGCTTGCGTTTTTTTTTTATTATTCTCAATGTTCCGGAAGAGCGTAATTCATCCTAACTAATAATTTAAGCCATATTATTTGTTTTTTAGGTGTATCAGAACATCGATAAAGTTGTTAATTCAAATGCTTCTATTTCTTACAATACCTGATTTCTACAAAACTTAGTTTTACTGCAAATTAATACGTACGTACATTTTTCTTTTAAATTTTACTCCTACAATATTGCCTTTATTTAAGTACTTCAATTGGTTACCATAACAGGGGGCAAACAATGACTAAATTGATATCCTTAATGGAAGGTATATTATGAGTATTTTTACAATTTCATTTCATTTTATTCACATTTGTTCCTCTTATGACTTTTTGCTTTATATCAAGATGGTTTTCGTTTTGTTTTGAACATTAACGGTAAAAAATGGACAATTAATATGTAATTCATAACACGAGAATGGTGTTGAATGTTCTTTTAGAGTACTCCTCATATAGTTTGCCGATAAATTTCATCTTTCTTGTGACAATTGTCGTTAAATAAATTGAGTTTAGCTCAGCAATAACTGCTTAGTTTCTGCCTTCTTCACTTCTAACCGCAGTTTTGAAATAGCAACAACAACGTCAAAATAAATAATCAGTTCACAAAAACTATTTAAGATTGCACCGCAGTTCATCTGCTTCCCATGATGAAATAGTTAATTTGTTATTTCACTCGGGGCAAAAGCTGCAAGAATTGGCTGTTTTAACTGAACAATAAATGCCGCAGTAGCATGCTGCACTCTCGTGTTCAAAAAATTGAGTTAAGATATATTAAGTGAAAACGACAAATATTGTGATTTTTACTTTTAAACAGCAAATTTAACCAATGGTGCTTACTTTTCCGAGTTATTGCTGTCTTATTGTTTAATATACCAATATTCAAAATGACTGGTAGGAAAAAAGAGCACATATTGATGAAGCAACAAAAACAAGATTGTAGAATTTAGGCAATGAAAACTTTTATGGAAATTCATGACATCCTTAGGATAATGTGGGAATATCGTTGGCAACTCGGAAATGCATAGCCATAAACTGTAAAAGACAAGGTTCGGTTTCTAAGAAACTAATATTTGATCACCCTCTCATCAGTCAAGAATGATCAGAGAGAAGATGACTACTTGGGAAAATCTTCGGAAACCCTGTGTGCATCACTCGATAGGTATTAAACAGCAAAAATGAACAGACTATCGAGAACCAATATAACAAGAAGAATAAAAGAATTTAGGTTCAGTTCAAAAAAGGGTGCTCAGAAAAACGTCAAGCAAGAAAGAAAACAAAGATAGAAAGACATTTGCTTCACTTTAAAGCATGAAAACTTCCAAGTGATTTAAAAAAAAATCGAATGAGCCAATAAATCTTGATTCAATTTTTTAGCGATGCTCCTGAACGCTGCCTTAGAAGATCGGGTGAAAGATTTATCCCAAGTTGCATAAAAACAACAGGGAAGCATGGCTATGGAGGGCTGATAGTGTGGGATTCTTTACTGGTTCAGGGGTTGGTAAATTGATCCAATGTGACAACACGATATATGCAAAAAAATCTATCAAAGTAATAGAAGTAAGAATTGCGTCTAACATTCAGAGGCTGGGAATATTAAAAAACAATTCCATTTCAAAAACATCATGTCCATGACACATAGCTAAAAATGGTAACAAATAATTTGCTAATCATTCGATTGTATGAAGTTTTGGCCCGGCGGACGCCCTCCAATATTTAAATCCAATAGAGAATAATTGGTTCATAATTCCTCATGCTCTATCACGATACAGTATTTCTGAAGAAAAAAAGCTGTGGTAGCACCGCATAATGAAGGGAATTACATTTCTCTCTCACAATATTTGAAGCTGGTATAGATCATTCCTAAAAGAATCTCCCGTTTAAAAAAAATTCAAGTTCAATTCAATTCCATTCGAATGGTAAGTTGCTCTTTTTGTTTTGTATTGGTTGCAGTGTTCATTGTCCATATACATGCTGTATATTGTTTATTTTTTCAATAATTGATAAAGGTTAGCTTGGCTCAATATTTTTAAACATGAGTTATATCCAAAATTTAACAACCTCTGCATAATGTTCTTGATTAAAGGTAAAAACCGTTTACCTTTCTTTTTGAATGAAAATGTCGATATTAGCTACAATGCTCGTATGCTACTACGTTATATAAGCATTCGTATCTCGTTTTTTATAATGAAATTACATCAAATTTTTATTCAAAAACTTAACGTCTAACACATTCATTTTCCTCAGCTAAAACCATTCTGTGTTCGCATGTCCGCACGTCACTCTAAAACCCTTCTATAAAATACATGAAGAACAATTGTAGCATTAACAACATTAAAACTACCAGCTCCCAACTAGTAAAAGAGTGCTACAGTATCGAGTTCTTTTGATTAAGACGATAAACCGTCTGATAAATTCGAATCATCCTGAGATGAAATTGTTTTCGGTATTCGACAGTGCATTCGAGAAATTTCTGCGCGTTTTTCTCATCAATCGTTTGGTTTTAAATGTCAACTTGAATGCGATTTTAACACCTAAAAAAATGTATTGCTCGTCGAATACGTACTTGGAAACTGCAACAGGTACACATATTATGCTGCTGCGATTGCTATTACCTATGCATTGAAACACGTCTGGGGATAGGAAATGTAGGTGCATAACGTATACTTGGATACACATTGGAATAAATGTGAGAATTTTTTCTCTACTTTAGTGATTTGAGCAATAATTTTAACCAAGTTTAGATAACTTCTGTTGTCATGTAAATGAAACTGGTACAGATGTAGTGTATATATTCAGTGAGATTGTTTCCGAATATTAAGAAGACTATGAAAAACATCATGAACAATTGCTAATTGGCTTCAATAATTTCGTATCCAGCTCTACAAATAGTTGAAAATTTTCTGCAAGAAGTAGTCACTGTTTTACGAGTATAAAGTTTAAACATTGGATTACTAGGCCAATGAGGTATATATAAAGAGTGAGCGACAGGGAAATATGAGGAAATTATTATCATAAATGCTTTTTGACATATCGGCATTCAGTTCTTCAGACCTAATGTAATTCTTTTTATTCACCTTTTTTTCATGTTACGGACATTTTAACGTGGTAATCGATAAAATAACGCTAAGAGAAACCTTTTTCGTCGTATCAGATCTATAGCTGCATCGGATTCAATATACATATTATTCGGTTATAGCAACAATAATGAAATAAACTAGAAAGGTAAAAGTTATTCATAGCATTGAAATACCCATCAACCCAAAAGATTCAATTGACTTATTAGTTATGATTTTGGATGATTGAAAAAATTGTTAAATTATCATTATATCTTACCGTAGCTCGAAGACAGCATACTGATGAAAAAAACTGAGAAAGCCCACATGGTGATGGCTTAGGCAGTATTTACGTATTTTTAATTTAATCAGAATCGTCTTTTCTGTCATAAAAAAAGAACAAGAAAATATGCAGCAATTGAGTTGGTTTCGTTTCGCAAGTGAGCAAATTTGAGATTAATCCCACACGAAAATTTATACTAAACAACATTAGACATAGTACGAGTACATGGAATCGATCATAAAACTAAAGGAAAATTTCCTACCTGAATAATTATTTTGTTACACTTAAAGTTGTAGAAACACGTTTAAAAATGAACATAGACATCAAAAGCGGCACCCTTTCAATTTTACTGTCACATTTAAGTTGTAGTCCAACATGTGTTCCGCATGGCAGAAGAAGTCCTGGCAGGAACTTTGTGACGCACGGAAAATCGCTGAAGCAGACTACACATTAGAGAAAATAGTTATATGATAATTTCAGTTATAGTTCCCCTCGCAATAAATATAATTGTGTTTGTTGTTAAGAATTCTTATATTAGTATTGTGATGACATTCATCGTTTGCTTCAAAGGCATTAATTTTAAGCGTACAGATTACAAGCCTCACTACAAAAAAGAAGATAATAGAGGACAATCTCAAATCCAGCGCCCAGATTACCACGTTGTAAGAGGATCAATAACTTTTCCGATTATTTTCAGGTTTTAGGGGAGGTGAGGAAAGGTCTGGTGAGATTACTTAAAGTTGTACCAACCTTGGTTGGTGAGATTGAGGACTGAAACGCTCGATAAACCTTCCTTATAATTTGAGGCCAGCCAGCCTTCAAACATATTCATTATTTATGAAGAAAGCATACGTTGTCACACCCTTGTAAGTGTATTAGGATATCAAAAATTTACTCATTACGCTTTGTATGATTATTTCAAGGTCGTAAAATACTTGTTTAATAAGTATGTTAAGTACATCGTTATGTTATTTGGGTTTAACGTACGAAGATATCAAGCATTTTATTAAAGTTTGGAAGAATAAAAATTTTGAGACACCCGTGCAATGGCACAGCCAACGGCCACCTGTGAAACCTTTTCCCCTAGCACCCGCAATTCGAACAATAAACTTGAGCGAATGGCAAACTCAATTAGCGAAAAAATATCAACCCAAACCAAAAGCAACGACGTTATTAATCTGAAATACGTCAAATTTTGAATGTGGAGTTTCCTTGGAATTCCCTCGCCCAGAGTGTACATCTCGGTACTCTGTTAGGTGCACTGTTAACTTCAGCTGAAACTGGTTTGTCTAACGGATTAATGAAGTTTTATAGGTCTTTGATCGTGCAATTAGCGGCATATCTGGTAAATATTCTACGTCAATAAGTCCGGTCAAGTATCCACTCGCTAACCATTCGACGTCAGCGGGGATACTGATGGATAAAGTTAAAAGGGTGTCCAGAAATTAACATTAAACAAATCGTAGTAGATTGTTCCTTCTTCAACAATTTACAGTTACTTATGTTGAAAAATGTTGACATAGGCTTTCCTACTGAAACCTCACTTAGCATGGAGTGAAAGACTATAAGTTTGAAAAAGACTCGCATGAACGATGCTGACTCTAGTCAGTCTCAACAATTCAGCCACGTTAATCAATCTCTCAACGCATGCTAGCACCATTGAATGGCATACAATTGTAGAAAAGAAATAAAAAACTTCCTTGTCACCACAAGACCATGAAAAATTCCACCGTGGGCTATTTTCATGAACGATAACGACCTTTTTTTTAGAGTTCACATAACCAAAACCGCCCTCAACGCGTCGAATATCATTAAAGTATCTGAATTTTGAGTTTCTTACTCAGTTAAAGTTTCTTAGCAATAAAAAAAACATGGCCATTTACTAATACTTGCTAGTAAACCAATCAACCTTACTCATGAGCGGAAGTGTGAAAGAAAACTATTATATTTTTTAAACTTATAAACACAAGTATTGTAGATTCGATTATGCACACAAAAAAATGTGTTATTACTACAGTTAAGTTACAAGAGGCGTCTAAGAATCACGAAAACCTGCTCCAACAATGCACTGCAACGAACTGACGCATTTATAAATTAAGGATATCTTCGTGTGAGTGAGTGCTACCCTTGAGAAGATAAGATTAGAAATGCTCTGCGCAACAAAAGTCTGAAGAAATCATGTAAGCCATTACACTTATTACAAAAGACTTGAACTGAGGTTGATGGAGTGGTCTAACGTCTTCTTGTAGAGACAGAAGGGAATGGAAAATTTCTTTCCTTTTTAACCGAATTTTTAACAATTTCAAAGAAGATGAAAAACTTCTCCCGTTGTCAATGATCGATTGTTTGATCATTGTGCTTTCCAATGATTATCCTTGATATATCATCAAAATTGACCAATAGTGTCTTAACGAGAACTTTATTGCTGTTCTTCTTATTCAGGGTGAGCAAGCGAGGTGTGGAGCTTTTTTTTTGCATTACCGTTAAACAATATTAGGTAGAAAATGTTTGAGAAGTATTGACTAAATTTCACTTTGGGATTTTTTATAATGAGCATATGTTTTTTCAGAACTTTATTTGTCTATATTCAGAAATTATGTAAAAAACTATACAAGAGAGGAAAGAAACCAGGGGAATTTTTCAGACTTTCCAAGCCTCGCGTGACCAAGTCAAGGGTTTAGAAAGTCTTGCAGTGCCTTAAAAAGACAGTATCGCACCGGCTAAGAACAAGGGGTACTCCTAATCGGTAAGTTAGAATACCCCATATGATTAAAAACACAAGACAAAGAATTCGGATTGACCCAAGGAGAACCATTAAAAAGCTCGCTGAAGCTCGCTGAAGAAAGATTTAAAGCTATCACCCCACAAGGAGTTAAGCACAACTTATATCTGAACATACCAAAGCTAAAAAGTTAAGTCGAGCAAAGCTCCTCCTTGAAAAAATGTGTAATGACACTCAGCCTCAGTGTTGTAGACTAACGAAAAACTATGCCATAAATCCACAACCATCAAAATCAGTGTATATAAGCAAAAACAAAGCATAACATACCTTTTAAAATGTATCAGTCCTTCCTGCACCAAAAACCATCCTCTGTAATGGTTCGGGGTGGTGTGACCTCGAAAGGGCAAAACACTTAGTTCATGTTCATCGAAGACGGGGTTAAATAAACCAGCTCACATATCTGAACTTATTGAAGAACAATTTGACTCCTTGGTTTCATACAACATTTGGTGAGTCTGGAATTACTTTTCAACAGGATGGAGGCGTCTCCCATACCGTCCGACCTGGTTCAGAATTGGTGTAGGGACAATATGACTCGTTTCTCGTCCTAGGCGTTGTGGTCTCCTCTTGCATTAGATTTAAACATCAGTAGACTTTAGCGTGTTTAGCATTCTTGAGAGTAAAACCTGTTCAATAAATCATCAAAATTTGAATGCTCTTATGGCTAAACTTATGCAATGCTGGAAAGATATCTCACAAGAAACTCTCCGTGCAACATGTAGTCAAGTTAAGGACAGGATAAAACGTGGGGTGAAGTGTAGAGGCGGATGTATTGAACATCGAAAAAAAAATGTAAATTGCATTGCATGGTTATGATTTTGAGTAGAAAAGCTATCCTTTACTGTGCCCTACTGAAGAGTTATTTAAATAAATTTTCGCCTACACTTCGTTTGATCACCCTCTACGAGTAACTCCTCAGGATGTATAGGATAGTCAATAAGGTTGAGTTCGATTCGCCTAGTGTATGCTATGGGGACTCGCGGTCCCAGAGAGAAACTGTTCGGTTATCTTAGCCATAAATAGGCCCTCGGGACATTTATCTTTTGATCGCATTTTGCTTTTGTCCATTTTCATACTTTCTTCTCTGTTTTTTTTTTGTGTGTTTCATTCGTACTGATTCCTAACTTGGTGTTTCTACGCGAAAGGAATCCTATCTGGGAACACACTTTGTGAACAAATTTTCCATTCTCAAAAAACGAAGTTGAATTATCCCTTCTCTTTCGGTTCGGAGTATTTCGAGTTATGGATAGGCTGCATTTTACAGCCTGTGCCAAGCTTTTGGCATGATAGTTTTTTCTCAAGCAATAAGTCTAAAATACATCAGTCATTGCCGAATTTTGCAAGTAGTCTAGAAATGCATGAAGTCATGTCAGTTGCCCAGGCCTGAAATCCTCTCGGTTACATTATCTGCTCCGTAGTTGACTGCAATGTTCCAGCGACGCGTCATAAAATGTAGCGGAACTGAAAGTAAAACTTCGATAGATTAAGCTTAAATCCTCGAAAAGTTATTTGTGACTCGTCTAGATCGTTTTCAAAGTCTTCCATGTTGTCATTGACGACAGTGAAAAGCGTATTGAGTAAATGAAGTTTATTTGTAATTTTGAAACGCTTAACAATTATTTTCTGCTCGCTCTATTGATAAAATTTACATTGTGGAATAAATATTGGGCAAAAATCTTTTAACCATAATTGTTGAATTCCCTATGTATATAAGTGAGTGAAAATACAAGCATGTGGTATGCACCTATGTATACAGTGGGAGAAAACAGATATTCGTATATCATAAACTTTAAATTCAATATAGTTCCTACTAACCAAAAATGTGTGGTCCTAATAATAATTGTATGCAGGTATATGATAACAAAATAAGCATTAAACAAAAAATCTGTGATATTAATAAACTCTGAATTCGCAAAAGTCATTAGTTTGATCAAAACCCGTTTTGTTCCCACACTGAAATAACATTCAAAATTACTGAAGAGTACAGTCCAACGATTTTTCGACAGTAGTAAGTTTTCACGTTTGTGAGCTTATATATTCAAGAATGTGTACTGAATCATGTGATAAAGTTTCATGCAAACAGGACTGTTGGAACGGGAGTTATAGGTGGTGGAAACAGGGAAGGGGAGAGGGGAGTGGGGGACTTCCTGACGGTCTAGAAGTGGGATAATTTGGGCACTTAGCTATGTTTTCCTGCTATATTCTTGTATAACATGCATTCATTAGTCTATTGCATTCATGAATGTATACTATACATTCATGAGACGTAGAAACTTTTTTATACATATTTTTTTATTCTTTTTTTTAGTAGTTTTAGTGTTTTAGCATTCACATCACAATATCCTGGACATTCATGTATGATATCATTATTTTTAATACTCCACGTATGGTAATTTTTCTATGCAGCTGAGAGCATTAACCTGGAGTGCTTATTTGATGATTTGTCGGCCGGTGAAAGTGGGTGGTTTCTCTATAGTATCACAAACATCTCTGGGCAATGACACTGAAAACAGTTTTCAGACCTATATCAGG
>VOMN01104797.1:0-13459 GCA_014899125.1 Orchestia grillus | reverse complement strand
AAAAAAAGTCGAAAATGTAATAGAGATTACTGAGAAACATATTGTATTTACGTTTAAATTTAATCTTGTGTAGCCTTTTTCTTTCGAGGTTAGACATTCATTGACTTTTTTGAGCACAAACTTGTACATAGTACATGGAAAATAAATAAATTACGAGGAAGCGTTGGCTTTATTCCGCTCATGTGTGTGCTTCACGCTTGTGTCGGTACCTCATTGAAGTTCACAACGACATAATTACATCCTTATACCTTACCATTTTGCTTGTATTTTGCAGGTGTGAACGTTTATTTTATTATAGGGCGCTGGTTTAATTGCCAGTATAATCCGCATATTTTTATCCGTAATTTTAATCAAAGGAAAAGTAACACAGGCCTAAATTCGGCATCACTTTCATGTTTGTGTCTGTCTTTCAAACCTTCATATACGAACAGAAAATGGTCCGACATGAATGACCATTTTCCGGAAAATGGTCCGGAAAATTTTGTTAACCTAATTTCCTCGATAAAATTTGACTCCTGTTGAGTCAAATTTTTCCCACGAGTCATCTCCTTTCCCTGCATCCTCTTCTTTCAAAAACAGAAGCGAAAAACTGGTATATATTTGAGTGAAACTCAAATTTCCTCTGAATTTTTACCGCACTACTTTTCCCTAGTAAATAATAGAGCATGCCAATTTTGACACGAGAAAAATTTTGTGTGCGCCCGTCAGCCAAGAAACAAAAGCTGATGCACGATCTGCATCGTACGTATAGTACTTCGGTCTGCTCAACAATTTATGGACAAGCAGACAACGGCTCTACTGATGGCCCCCCCCCCTGAATCATAGATTCGACTATCGACGTTCACTGTCTTTTTCGGAGTCGTTTTCGAAGGAATTTGTTGTTCCATATGTGACGTTGTTTCAAAAGTGCCTGTAAAAAGACGGAAACTAAATCATCACGATTAAAATTGGTAGTAAACCGAGCGGTGATTTTTTGCTGGGTCATCATGTTCACTAAAATAGTGTTTGATGACTTCGATATTTTCTTAAGATTTGAAATTATGAATATTAGACACGAAGTATACAAGCAGCAGCGCTTGAAAATTGAGAACATTTTTTACTCGTATTTAAAACAGAATTTTATTGAGTCCAGTAATGGACGTAGCTTAAAACTTAAATCTTCAACATTGCATCGTACAAAATCCTTTTCAATCACCATAATTATAAAAACTTGCTTGTTTAAGTTGAATTTCAGACCATTACAAAAATGCATTCAGGCGCAGAACTCATCGGGTTGCCCTATTTATTCTACCTATTGCTATTACAATATTATTTTACCAAATGCTATTTCACTATCATTTTGCCCAATACTATTGCACTATTATTTTATCCAATGATATTTCTTTATTATTTCACCTGGTACTATTCCTCCTGACATCTATGGTTCAAACAGTGCATCTTGCCTCACTTCATCCAGTTACTATTCCTCCTGACATCTATGGTTCAAACAGTGCATGTTGCCTCACTTCATCCAGTAATTATTCTATGCAAAAAAGAGTTCAAATGAGTTGTTTTATTTCACGGTTCTAAAAATAATCTTTTAGAATCATTGCAGGTTCAGAGACAATATTTCCTAACTTTTTATTTCGGTAACAGCTCGAAATCTTCATTGAAGTCTTTCATGTTGTTCTTGAAGTTCAGTCCTACTTGTTGAACATGAATGAACTAAACTAAGTTTCTTTTAAGTACTTCTTTCCTATACGCACAAACTTTTTAATGCTGCTTGAACGACTCTGTAAAGACAAGTGAAGGCCCATTAGATTATAGGAGAAGCATGCGAGCCCTTGCCGCGCTCTTTACGGATGTATTAAGTGTATTACTTATATTAAAGCATGTCTAGTATTTACGAAGCTCTTCGTGATCGAATGTTAATCCGGGAACTCTAATGTCAACAGCGGATGCGTTTGCAGAGCATCTGTGTGTGCTCAATATCACGAGCTCATTCGATACGATCACTGTCGACTTGTGTCGCTAAATTATGGAAGTCAGCTCCAAGGAGCTAGACAAACACAGAGCATTGATAGGCGTAATTACAGAGAGTAACATTACCGCAATAGTGGTGACTTGTGTCAACGCCATAACGCTCAGCACGATTGCCCCGAGACTGCTCCTCTCCGCCATTCATGCCGATGCGCTTCATTAAAGGTAATGCAATAACGAGGAGACCTAAGAGAGAACCCTGGGGAACTTGCCTCCGTACTGGATACTTTTGCTGAAAATATATATCGCTCATTGTATGATCATATTTGTGCCTGGGAAACACATACTTTGCGGTGTGAACCACCGAGTACACTTCTTTTGTGGGAACGATTTCAGGTCGCATGAACGCGTACATCAAATCACATGAAAATGGGAATTCATGTCAATGCGTGTAGAAGACGTATGAAAATGAACTTAGCTATGTAATCTTTGGATGCTAAACGTTGCACAATTTTTCTTGAAAATATTTAATATTTATTATTTAGAAGGTACCTTCGAACAAATTTAATCACCCATCATGTCTCCTAAGCAGTGGTTGGATTTGAGACAGTGGAAATAATCAATTTTCATTTATTCTAGACATTAAGCTCAAAACTTTAGTTATGATTTTAATTAAACGTATTGTACCAAAAAAGTGCTTAGTAATGAAATATCCTCAAGAACCAAAGTAATTTGGAAATTATCCAGTTTGCATGGATACCACTTTTACTTTCAGCTTGATCTGATAATCTGACTCGAACTCATCAAAGTTCTCCACTGCTCATGTAGTCAAAATGTCGATGTTATGAGATCAACTCAGGGACTGACTTGAAAGAAGGCGTCACGGTAGCTGCATCATCCGATGAACGGTGGCAGTTGAAGGCACCGTCACGTGATGGAAATTCTAGCATTTTTAGAACTGTTCAAGCAACAGAAGAATGAAAGTCGTAGTAGGGTTCCACAATTTTATAATGAATGTGTGATTCTTCTGATTTAGCGGGTAATAAATCTTGCACAATTCTGTCCATTAAAAAAGTACTGAGAAGTTTGAAGCTATTTCTTATTTATAGATTCAAGTCTAGACATGATTATGAAGGTTTTTAACTGATACTGATGAGCAGATTTTGCTGGCAACGTCAATTTAAGACAAGCCTTGCTTGAGGTCAACACTCGCAGGTGAGTTTTAATAAATTATAAATGAGTCGTGAGATAATTAATTAAACCACAAGGAGCGCTGTTCAGCGGGCATTTCTTTGCCTCATAAAGCGGTGAAGAGCGAGGAGGAATCCAGCACATCTGCATGATTCCCGTGTCACCTTAATGAGTTTACAGACGGCGTGCTACTCTCTCCTTCTGTGACAGGCCGGCAGAACCTCGCTCGCCTCGCCACTCTCCACAAAACACGTCAGGAGATCATTCATTTTTACTGTCATTAAAAGAAGGTTACGCGCAAAGATGCTCGGTGAATTACTAGGAAGTGATTAAGAATCGAAGTCACTCGACTTATATCGAACGTCAGGAGATGAAGCATGAATAAAATTCCCCCGCCCCAATAAGCCCCGGAATGTATCGTCACACTACTACACAACTCGAGAGGGAGAGTATTACTATGCAAGCGTAATGCCTTCTGAACTGATCTACCTCCTATTCTAGGCAAAAGAATGAACTTTAATCCCTTATCTGCGGATACGTTTTACGCAAAGCAGAGGAGAAAATATTGAAATGATGTTCTGGCTTTGAGTGAATTGTTAGATGATGCTTGGTCTTTACGCTGAGGATGTTAGATGATGCTTGGTCTTTACGCGGATGATGTTAGATGATGCGTGGTCTTTACGCGGATGATGTTAGATGATGCTTGGTCTTTACGCGGATGATGTTAGATGATGCGTAAAACAGATCTCTTAAAAACAGAATCTTCAACTTTGAGATCTGAAGTTGGGAAGTTTATCACCCCAGCCGTCTTTGCTGACGTGATCGACTTACTGATGGGTGATTTAGTTGCCATTTCAAGAAAGGAAAGTGAGAAATATAAAAAAGATTTCATTCGGACTTTTAGAGTTACTGGACTGGAACTGTTCTAAAGAAAAATTTCAGTTATTACAAATCAGGTAAACGTATCAGTGACAGTAACTAATGATTGTAAGTGTAACACAGGACCCTGAGATTGGTTTTTGGGTCTCGATTGCTTGTTGTCTGAAATTATGTCTCATTGCTTACGTGTGGGGGACTTTCACGAATTAAAAACAGAAAATCCTGGTAGAACATTAAGTATACGTAGTAGTCAGAAAACTGTTTCCCTTATACGGTAGCTGTATTGCGGCCTTGTAAATGGTTCCAGTGGTTCTGAATTTTCAAAATTTGGTATTTTTTTTGCGTATGATATTTGCACTTGACTAAATAGTTCAAGTGTCTTACCCAAGTTTTACTATAAGAATACAAATTTCACAGATGTAATTTTACAACACGAATAAGTCAGCTGACCCAATGTAGGAGATCAAAAGGTGAAAATTAGAACAATAACATCAGTTAACTTTCAAAATTCCATAAAACGAGACGATAACATTATTGTTTCAGATGATTTTCTTGCGCGTTTGTTTCTGTTGAGAAAACAAATGTGATAATACAACCAAGGATTTTATCGAGGAATTTTTACCAAGAAAGTTCCATGCAAGAGCTTATGTACAAACTTCACTTTACGTACATACAAATAGTATATACATATGAGTAAAATTTAGTCATACAATATGTCTCTTGGAAAATTAATTTGAAACCAGAACTGAACTCATTTGAATAAAAAATATGGTTTGAATTTCGTTCAGTACTTGGATTAAACTTCGCTGTTTCTGAAATTCATCTTTACTGTACGTAAACTCAGCCCTCTACAAATAATTCTACTCTTTATCCATAGGCAAAAATTCTAACAGTCAGGAATAGGGGACTCGCCACTCCCTGGCGCACACTTCCTTTTCATGATTCCTCACATAGGCTTATTGATCTTCTCTATTTCAGGCGGCACACATGTAGTGGGGCAGTCAATTAGCTACACACGCAATGATGCTTCGTAACACTGCCGCTCGACGCACTCTGCGACGCGTGACTGATAAGCAAATGCGGGACTCTAATTCTACCATTGTGCGTCACGCCCTCATTATGACACGCCGTGTTACGGCCCCGGAGGAAACTCTGCCTTTATTTTATCGTAATTCTGAGATTTATTCTTAAATTTTGCCCTAGATTTGCCAGGAAAATCTGCTTTCGGATAAGTAGAGCTCAATATCGTGGACACGAACGAAGATGCGTACTTGGACAAAAATTTAGAATTGGCAAGGCTTAGGAAGATGTTCTAATGAATTACCTTCTAGCTGATTTTGACATATTAATTGAATTGTGCTCACTCCTAAGCTTATGCTCCCAAATTTACTCGAGCCTCTGTTTGCGTTTACAAGAAAGTCTTAAGAATATATTTTAATACAGAGTGTTAATCATTTTATAACTACAATCGATGTATGTATTTACACTAAAAAACAATCGTACTCTGAGTACTTAAAACAAAACGTACTTATGTAGTTGCTTCAGCAGATTTAACATGAATCAATTTAATCCTCTCAATGCTTCAGCAATTTAGCAATCGATTGTTCGAACGTATGATTTTGGACAATGCCTTTCTCATATAAAATTTTATTCAACCAGCTGAGTGCGATTTCATGAAATAAATTTTATTTAACGACGCAGTTTTTTAGAACCGATTTCTGAGTGATTAGCGTTAGTTTTTGCTCAAAATATTATTTAGAAGACTAACATATTTATGAATGTTATGTTTATAAAAATGGTATCAATTTTTCATCATTCACTTCAAAAACCGAAAGCCAATGAAATAAATACAACAATTTTTCCGGATCAACATTGTAGTTGAAAGAAGTGTTTCTCAATTTACCACTTATACAGCAATTTCACAACTGTGAAATTCATTTCCGTCTCAAATTATTTACTGGTATCTTCAGTGCTATGAAATATCGATCTCTGATTAAGAGCTAGTGTTCTATAAAAATACTTTTCATTCCTCTCCGAGGTATAGACTATCATACACGTATATTTTATTACGACAGTTTATCCTTTATGAAACTTGAATATTGCAGACATGAGGGTGAGTATTGCAACAAGGTAAACATCATTGGTCCCACAGCAACTGCAACTCCAGAAAAGTAGTCAGGGCAAGTCCCACAGCAACTGCAACTCCAGAAAAGTAGTCAGGGTAAGTCCCACCGCAACTGTAACTCCACAGATTTTCGCTCCAGCTACATATATAACACGAGAAACGAATACATTAGTGCTTGTATTCTACCTTTAAAAGTACAATAAAACTCTCCCCAATCCCGACATTATTTTATTCCTATCATGATCGCATTCGTATCCATAATTTATTCTCACCATCATATTGTGGAATGATGAAGTTGTCACTCAGTAATAAGCCCAATTGTTTTCTCCCTGAGTAAATCATTTCGGTGGTAGAACCTATTTTAATTTTTCCTTAAAAATGCAATCGTTACTCATAAAATTTTAGATCTCGCATCGTATCCGTCGTTGTCTGAAAAAAATGGCTTCGGGCAAAACTAATTTCTAAATCGAGTTTCACCTTCATTTTCTTCCCGCGAGACCATGCCAAAATGGACTCAAAATGAGTCGGTTGGATAAATTCGGTTGTTTGTTTCTCCAGACCCAAATCAGGCGAGCACCATAAATTCCTCATTCTTTTTGCGCACTAGAAACTCCAAATAGACCACAAAAGCCGCACAGCATCCGTTCCGTGTAGTGTTAGGTAAGCTTTGTACTGACCATCCAATCTAAGTGTAACACCTTTTGTTCGAACGCCATCCAAAGAAAGGGACCTTTGTTTTCCAATTGCTACCAAGGCACGAAGCTCTGTCCATTTCAAGTACCCTAGTAAATTTGGAGTCAACCGCCATGACTAAGCCGACTTCACATTACCTTTCTTAAAACTCATCAGTTCGAGTACTGCCTGGAAATAAACAATTGCGACCTGGCAGAGTTATTTTCCAATCAAAAGGGTGACGACCCAGGTTTTTTTTCGTAATTCTAATTTTCTCTCTCGGCATGTTTGTCTATGACGAATTTCTCGAGAAAAAAACTAGCCCCATATGGCACATGACGTTTTGGATCTCAGCTGAAGGAGTTTGTGGTTGCCTTTTGAAGTGTGCTCATTACTCTTGTAAAGTCATTCACCGATAGATTTCCTCAGGTGAGGTGCACGCATAGAAACACCGTGACGTATCCGTAATGATGAGTAGAATTCCAATGCTCCTAAAAACAGTATATCGACTTCACTTGTTTTCAGGAATAAAACATTAGGTTCTATGCTTAAATATGAATATCTGTCAAACTTGGTACTCACTTCGCCAAGATTTGTAATGGAATAATTCATACTTACCTATCATTATATCAAATTTGCATTGATCTGTTAACACCCGTCGTATGAAGTCCACAAACCCTTCAAGTCAAAAACCCTTTCCAAAGTTTTTAGTACCACAACTTGACACCCAGATCATTGAAGAGTCACTTGCAGCATCTTTAGATCAATAACAGTAGACCTCAGTGAAGAAGAAACGTTTTTCCAGGCTAATAGAATAAAATAGAACAGGATGGTATAGAACGGAATAAAATAAAATAGAACAGATTACAGTAGATGATGGCGACAGGAACAAACCAAGGGGTCCATTCTTGGGTTTTTCATTTAAGTTCCACCACGGCGTCAAACAGCGAGATTGATATCTCATGATTACGTCTCAGCGCAACGCATCATCTACACATTGTCTGTTATGTAACCGAGGGCATATCAGTAAAGTAGTACACTATGTTGAGAAGCATGAGATAAACCAAGACTTATGAGTAAGATTGGGGAGAGAAGTGATTGAGGAACATCCACACAACTGGAAATAATCATGATACAGATTTTTTCTTGAAACTATCCTATTCTTTCATGTCACGTGACAAAAATATCAATTTTTAACTCAATGCAAAGCTAGTAATTGAAATCGAGCCAAAAATTTATAAGTGAATTTTATCTCAAACATGATGATTAACAGGCGCTGCATGAGTTCCCTTTTTGTTCTGCTCTATTAACGTATGATTAATTTCATGTCCACATGTACCTTGAGTTTTATTATAATACTAGACTACACGTGACCCGTTTGGTCAAATAATATTTATCAAAATCAAACCGCATCCAGAAATATATCCGATGCACTTATCCACAGTACAAGATTAAACGAAGAGTATAAATTTCGAATATCTCAAATCCGACAGACAAACGTGTGCACGGTTTCAAGCAAACAAGAAAGACGACCAGAGTTTTAGTATTACATAGATAGATAGATAAATAGGTAGATAGATTATTGATCGTTGGTTAGGAACAGAAATTAAATTATAATGGATCTTACAGAATCTAAACCGATCCTGCGAAATCAGAGCTGATCTTAAAGAGACTAACTGATTTAAAAGACTCCAAGCTGATGTTGCAGAGCCGAAAACTGAGTAAGTGCAAGTCACGAAGATGGTTTCTGGTAGTATGAACAAAATACTTTAAGGGTCGCTTGTAACAAGTTGAGTTTCATTTCTTGATCTTCAGGTTCAAACAAATTTCATATTTTTGTGCTGGATAATTCGTGCAAGGTGACTCGTACAGAAATAGCTATGGTGGATTACTCATTCTGGGTAACTCGTTTTGGGTAACCAGTGCAGAATATCCGTTGCTGGATTACTCATACTGAGTAACTCGTGTTGGATAACTCATACTAGATAACTCGTACTGGGTAACTCCGACTTACTCGTACTGGGTAACTCGTACTGGGTAACTCGTGCTGAGTAACTCATACTGGGTAACTTGAGTTGGGTAACCTGCGCCGAATATCTTTTGCTGGATTACTTATACTGGTGAACTCGTATTGGGTAACTCTTACTAAGTAACTCGTGCTGTATAATTCGTACAGAACAACACGTGCAGACAGTGCTTGAAAATAAGAAAATAATATTCACATGACTATGAACGTGCTGGAATAAAATTGACAATGGTGATATTTTCTTCCCGAAATAATAGCTGAAAGGCAATGACGCATCAAGGTGCAGCGTAAGAGAGGGGCAATGATACGCGTCTGATGGGTGCCCAACGCGCATTCGCTGGAGTTCGGCAGAGAGCTCAGTGAGTGTAACTAGTGGACCGAAATCATCATGCCTGAAAATTGTACTGGCAACAGTGTCTAATACTGGTAACACTCTGCAATACTTGCAACATTATGTTATACAGGCAACACTGTAATACTGGCAACATTGCGTTATACTGGTAACAACGCGTAATAATACTTCATTTTGTCTTGCTTCCACGTTAGGACTCCAATTTCCTATTTTTCTGTATTCAAGCAATAAAATAATAATTTGAATGATAGGACTATGCTTTTTTCGTTAGGTCAAGAAATTCTCAAATATGCCTTTCTTCAGCGTGGTACCAGAAATAAATACAATACAAGTATAATACAAAAATAATGTTTCCTAACAATTATGGATCACTTATTTTGTTTTGGAATGTGTGGAGTTAATAAATAACCCTATATTTGTCGTGAGTTAGAATCAGTTTACATAATGCAATACAGGGAACCAAAACTCACCGAGAGGTTGCAGCATGTAATCATTAGGTATATTAAAAGGTGTTTTTTACTTTTCCAGATATGTCAGAGATCACAACTCGGAAATTGACGAAAGAGAAGCATAGCGTCGCTCAACGTGCCTAAGTTGTGAAATTGATCATGCCTGATGAAGATCACTTCCATCTCAACGGTTTCATTCACAAGCAAAATTGGCACTTCCGGGGCTCTGGGAACCCGAGAGTCCCACACTGAAGAGAGTTGCACCCCATAAAGTGCAACGCATGGTGTGTAATGAGATAATCGGGCCTTTTTTGCTTGAGAACAATAACAGAGACGCTGTCACAGTGACTGGAAAACTTTACAGAACCATGATCGAGAACTTTCTACTGGCAATTCAAAAAGGCTAGACTTATAGGTCCAGCAAGATGGAGCAGCTGCTCATACTGCATGAGAGACAATGCAGTTGCTGCGATACTGTTTTAAAGACAAGATAATCTCTCGTTATGGCAATGTCACCTGGCCCTCGCATTCCCAAAACTTGACCAGCCCTGACTTTTTTGTAAGAGTATCTCAAAGAAAAGATGTATGTCAACAAACGTGAAACCCCGGAACAATTGAAGGAAAATTTCACGAATGAAATCCGGACCTTGAACCGGAACTGGGGAACTTTCGAAGCCGTCATGGAAAATGTCTTTGACAGGGCACGGATGTGTGAAGCTGAAAGAAGACGCCATTTAAAAGATGTGAATGATTTTTCATCTTTTGTAACTTTGTGCGAATAAATTTTCATGATCGTCTCGTACTGTGTTTAGAATTCCATAATTCTAGTTCCATAAGTAAAGAAGCTATTAAATTTTACAAACCTTCCGCGACTTTTAGCTTATTCAGTAGGTAATACCATATTATGAACATTGTTGAATGTTCACTTCATTTTACGCATAATTCTTCTTCTTTGTTCACTAAATCGCACTTTCAGTCTTTCACGAGGTCAAAAATATCGTAGCTCATTCTGTGAGTGATCGCGGAACTGAAAAAAAACGTTTAAATTAGTTTGAATTAGAGTTTATGTGGCTTTTCATGATTAGTATATTACTGATCACTCACCTTCGAGAGCTCAGCTGCATGAAGCATAGGTATTTGCAAATATGCCCAGTAGATCAAACGAGTGTTTAAATTGAAGTAGGGTGAAACTGATTTTTTGCGTGAAAGCGGAAGTCAAGCAGGTTACTACAAAGTTTGCGAGCATAACAACGTTCATCCGCTTTAACAGCACATCGTGGTTTTCCGTGACGGGAAGAAGACGTGATGAATTACTGTAACTGACCACACTCTCTGCCCGTACTTGTTAGGATCTTCCCAGGCGGCCTGCTGATGTGACGGCCGGGCCCGACCGTACCTAACTGGACCTGTTCCAGCGGGCGCTGGCCACGCCGCCCTGACCCTGGCTCCAGTCGCCAGGCTAAGTTACTCATGCTAGGTAACTCATGCTAGGTAACTCATGCTAGGTGACTCATGCTAGGTAACTCATGTTGGGTAACTCAGGTAGGTAACTCGTGCTGGGTAACTCATGTTGGGTAACTCAGGTAGGTAACTCGTGCTGGGTAACTAGTGCTGGGTTTTCCCTGGAAATTAGGCAACAATTACATACAGTATACTGCTACTTCAACCTTAACCATCTTTCGTGCGTACGAGTGTGAGAGATATACTTGCACATCTCTCGTATTTGCACAACAAATTATCATTCCAGAGTGGAAAAGAGTCGAGTGTGTGATGGTGAGGAGTGAAATGGAGAGAAGGGGAAGAGAGAAAACTTGAAGAGAGAGATGTTGGAGGGAGAGATGTTGAAGAGAAAGATACTGAAAGGAGAAATGTTGAAGGAAGCGATGACGTAAGGAGATATTCTGAAGAGGAAGATCCTGAAGGGAGAGATGTTGAAGGGAGAGATACTGAGTAGAGAAACATTGCAGGAAGAGATGCTGAAGAGAGAGATTTTGAAGGGAGAGATGTTGAAAGGAGAGATGTTGAAAGGAGAGATGTTGCAAGGAGAGATGTGGGAGGGAGAGATAGTGGACAGCAAGAAGGGGAAGGTCAAGATATTGGAAACAAATTACGAATTAAGTTTCCTTTCAAGCTTCTGTTTGTTACTGTGACCACACAGCCTGCTCTAGAGGACCGAGAGGGCTCAGCAGTGTCTCCAAACCCGCAGTTTGGTGCTTCAAAGAAATTTATTGGTGACCGATATGAATTACGAATGATGAATTACTGATTTAACCTTAAATCATCATTGAAATACAGTCTTATTATAATTTTATTACGATTGAATTCCAGTTGAATTATAACTGGGCTTAAGTTGAAATGCAGTTTAATTATTACTGGGTTTCAGCTGAATTACAGTTGAATTAAAACAAATGATAAATGTTGCTTTGTTCATGTGAATTTGTTTTAAATTTTTGTTGAATTACCGATACAGTTGTGAATACTAAGTAAAAGGGAAGTTATCTACTTAAATGAAGAAAAATAATTTGGAAGCAAAATGTTAGTCTTTAACTGGTCTTTAACAATGGGGCGAATTTTGATGGGCTGTCGGATGGCGGTAGTAACAGTCGTTCGGTAGGTAAGATGTTGAAAAGACACATTCAGTGCATCGAGTTGTTTTAAAAGGGCTCATAACTCATCATTCATCCAATTTCTTCGATTGTCATTACTTAGCAGTAATAAAGAATTCAGATTCACATCTGTTTAAGAAGTTGTGATTAACCTGAGAAGAATAAATTTCGCTATTCCTGAAATTCATCTTCACTGTACGTAAACTCAGCCCTCTACAAATAATTCTACTTTTTATCCATAGGCAAAAATTCTAACAGTCGGGAATAGGGGACTCGCCACTCCCTGGCGCACACTTCCTTTTCATGATTCCTCACATAGGCTTATTGATCTTCTCTATTTCAGGCGGCACACATGTAGTGGGGCAGCCAATTAGCTAGTTCCTAAGCTAGTTTTCATAGTTTCTTCTAAGACCGAGTAATAGGTCGGTGATGGATGATGATCCATCGTAACTGTCAGAGCATCAGAAATAAAGGAGAGTCTGTTGAGGGCTGGGCAGCAGTGCACCCCCACGGTGCCCATAGAACTACTGCGACGGTGCCTGTGTGGTTCCAACAACTCCAAAACAAACAGTTCCTCTGCTCCCACGTGGCTTTGCTGTCTATCATGATCTGCATCTGGACAAGGAACTGTCCACCGGTATAGTTCCAGGGGCTCTGCCGAGGTAGGGTTTGGAGAGCTTAGTGATGGTACTCGCGTGTGATTACTTATGATGTTTGCCGAGTTGAGGAATATTTTTGTCGTTCTAGGTTCTGTTAGAGTGTGCAGTCCTTTGAAATTGCGCTTCGTGACGTGGTTTCCGTTCGGGGCATGTGCTGTTGTCCTACTCCTTTTATAGCATTACAATAGAAAATGTTAAGGTTTTATTATTGATTGACCTTAATTTGAAATTTATTTTCCAATATCTTGAAGGAAAGTGCTTCTGTTTGGCTCACCTTATACTACATGTGTGCACAAGCATCGAACGGATACAGGCAATAAGCAAAACTCTCAAAATTAACCATCTTCCCTTCCATCCAGAGGAATAGAAGTCACCCTCCTCCCTTCCATCTAGGGGAATAATAATGTTAAATTGATAAATTTTTCCTTTAATCGCCTGAATTTTCACTCGTTCTCTGAAAATGAATTTAATTTTTTTCTCTGCCGACACATAATCACGTCGCTCACCGGTGCTGAAGTGATGTGTCCGGCTAAAATTTGTT
>VOMN01104795.1:0-62647 GCA_014899125.1 Orchestia grillus | reverse complement strand
CACCCTACTTTCCAGGAGTGGTAGTAGTACTATATGTACTGTGATAGTAGTGGTTTATGAACAGCGATAGTATTAATTCACGTGCAGTGGGAAGAATACCTTGTGCACATTCGAAATCGAATTAATTGCATTCACCTTACTCGAACTTAAAAAAATGTGAGTTATAGGTTCAGCATAGTATATTTTTCATTCTTCGATTGAATAAGAAATAGGGCTCACTTCGCCCTGTTAAATCTCCGTAGTATAAGAAATTTTATCATTCAATGACGGGTAATTTGACTTTTTGCCAACCGGATTTCAATAAACAAGATGGACTTCACGAACTGGTGAATTTGCCAGACGGACAACATTTCTGGAGGAACGTCTGGTGTCGAACAAGCTTTAGCAAGACCTGATGGAAGAAGTATTGAAGGCGAAGGCTGAAAGATTCACGGCGTCACCCCCGTGTGTCGAATGCTATTATGACATTTGATGTTTGCATCATCTGTAGATTAAGGTGGCATTTGAAAAATTCAGCTGATATTCTGAGATAACTTAAATAATATTGAAAAAAGATCCTGAAAAATCGCAACGGCAAGATCAAACTGATAAAGTCACAAAATCACATAGCCTAAAATATCGCACAACAGCCGTACAAAAACAATCAAGAACCAAGTCACTTTTCTAACCGGGCGAATTTTGATATGACTTTTTCAAAGAAACAAGCTAACGAATTCTGCTTGATGTTAAAACGAGATTAACCCTAGCCACACACACTACGAGTCCATTAGCTCTACACATTTTGAATCCCCGTTTTCAAAACAAAGTCGAAGGATGAAGGCGATTGAAAAAAACCCTGCTGTGTCTGCAAGGTGATTCTGCGACAAAAGAACCGTCTCAGGACGAGCTGCGGAAGTGCTGGCAGAGAAGAGTACTTTTCTCTTAACGATGATGGTGCGACCAATGATCGTCGACGCGCCTGTCATTAATTTTCAATTTTTTACTCTTTAATTAACTCTAAAGGTAATGGGGTCTCATTCGCTCTTATTCAAAGTTCCAATGGTAAACCATTAATTAATGAAAAGAATGGCAAATTCGTTGTTACGAACTTAAATTTTTTTAACTTTATTAGGAAAATGTCTGAATTAGTAGGCCAATTTAAAGCACACATTTTTGACAGATAGACTACAACACTTGGATGAGTACCGCTGTCTAAGGAACAATGTGTTATGAAATGAACCTCATCAAGTAGATTCTCTCAAGTGAACCCCGCGTGTCTTCTCATACAAGCCCCATGAAACCTCTGCAACAAGCCTTAACAAGTATGCCTCTCCAAACATACTTTTCAAACCTGCCCTATCAAACAAGCCCCATCAAGTATGCCTCTTCAAACAAGCCCCATCAAGTATGCCTCTTCAAATAATCCTCATCAAGTATGCCCTCTTAAACAAGCCCCATCAAGTATGCCTCTTCAAGCAAGCACCATCAAGTATGCCCTCTCAAACAAACCTCATCAAGTATGCCCTCTCAAACAAACCTCATCAAGTAAGCCTCTTCAAACAAGCCCCATCAAGTATGCCCTCGCAAACAAGCCCCATCAAGTATGCCCTCTGAAACAAGCCCCATCAAGTATGCACTCTGAAACAAGCTCCATCATGTATGCCCTCTAGAACGAACTCCATCAAGTAGGTCCTCTGAAATGCAACCCATTAAAAGGTAACCGCAAGTGTGGGCAGTGAACCCAAGATGCCCGGAGGCTCTCCAGCGAACCGTGTACGAAGGAGTACCCTCTTCCGGGGGGCAGTCTGCCCTGCATCCAGCGCCGCGGTGCAGCAGCCCTTCAGACTTTCACAGCCCTGCACTCGTTGCGGCACTCGAGTCCAAACTGCGGCCGTTGAAATTAATTCGAAGTCCCTGATTTATTTTTCAGGAAAATGAACTTAAGTGCGGCATTGTTGTGCATCTAGTAAACGTTTCGAGTTTAGTGACGCTGTTCCATCTATAGGAAAATTAGTTTAAGAGCCACTGTTGTATTTATAGAAAAATTTTGGCGTTTACGTAAGAAAAATTATCTAAGGAAAATTAGTTTAGGTGCAGTTGCTGTATCCAATGTGAAATTTTGTAGCATGGGTGTCATTGCTTAATCTGAAGGGAAATTATTGAGTTTAGGCAACGTGGTTCTACCCAAAGAAAGATTAGGTAAGTGCTGGAGTTCTGTCACCAAAACCTGTCGCTCTGTTTTAAGTCGGCATTTCCTAGAAGAAAATGGCATACAGCGTAAACAATTCAAATGACAGAAGAAATTACTGTAAATCGAACTTTTTAAAGAAAAATATGCGATTCATTCACTGTTTGACCTACTCTGCGACAGATTTAGCTAACTATCAGTACAAGAAGAACATGAATATGTTGTAGATACAGTTCCACTGAATCTAATCGGATATGCAGTGTGAAACAGAATTCATCCGATGCCTTGTATTCTCTTACCGTGTAGCGCTCAGCTGCTGTACGAGATCCGTTCAGCTAGCTGGATTATTGTAGAAGTGAAATAAAACTCATTTGGTCTCAGTGAGCGAGTCAGATGTTTTAGCACCTATTAGGTACTATGTAGGACGATCGGAAAAAGTGTAATCAATTTCAACAATCTAAAAATTCATTTCACTAGAATCTACTTTCAATTCTATAATTTTTACTAATACGAATTTTGTCGAGATATTTCGCCGTAAAAGGATCGTTTATGCCAACGGGTTTGTTGACAAATTACAATAAATAAGAAGAAAACGGAACATGGAAAAAATTAAATTAACTTTAAACGATAGAGGAGATTGCGAAACTAGTTTGTTATGTTATATCATGATAAAGAGCCCTAGCTCACACAACGTGATGATCTCTAGCCCTGCTGTAGGGGCATTCTACCACATCTATTAAATTCTGAGTGTTTGGGACGAATCATGGAGGTCTCAATTTCCAAATCCTAAAATTCCAGCTTTCTTTTTCCCCTGTACTTAAATCGAAAAATTTAGATTGGAATGCCGTGATTTGATAAGGCAGACGTGATTCGAAAACAAAACATTTTTCAAGTAATCTGCCGGATGACTAGAAGTGTTGAGCAATGTTGTGTGCAGCACCGTTAGTCGTACACATTCTCCTCTGAGCTCAAGTCTTGTGTTAGCACAGTAATACATATCCTCGTAGCTGTCGAATCTCTTCTCAGCTTGAAATCCAACCGATCTGCTAATCTATGCTGTTTTCTCCTTGCTTATTAGGGAAAAACTGCCTCACTTGCGCGCTGCATTGTGCTATTTCATTTTGCACAGTTTATTCATACCCTAACTGATTTTCATCCATAAAAATTACTGTATGTATTATGAATGCCTAAACTGGTGTCATTCGTTAAAAAAGGTAACAAAAAGAGAATATTAGTTATTTAAAGCATTAAAATTACTAAAAACCATTAATAAGAGTGGCAAGAGAAAGCAAATCTTGTCTAACTGCAAACCACCTATGCGTCGCAGAATTCAAATTAGGCTTTCTCTACGGACCAACCGAACTGTGTGCATTCACGCGCAGGGAGCGTGTTGAAAGCTGTATTCAACTGACTAATTCCATCAATGACACTGAAAGGTTACAGGACGATTGTCTCCGTCTTATTTTAATTTCAGCAGCTTTTTATAATCGATGCTCTACACTTATTTGGTGGCCAGCTTTCCCAGCTGACAGAGGGGTACTTCGAACCAAATACATTGATGAATACCTACATCAAAATTCCTCCCGGAATAATTAGCACACAATCTGCTCCTCATTAAGGGGTGACAATAGAGAATGACACATGACTATGAAGACTGTCAAACTAGGACTTGACTAGGCTCATCAAGCGGCGGTGCCTTGAATAATTTTTTACTGCTCTCACTGTAAGGAGGCGCTTCTTCTTGTACCCGCGAGCGAAACATCGACTTCCCCGATCAGCATGACCGGCACATTTCTGTTCTCTTGCATACAATTGAAGCTCTTGCTGCTCGCAAAATGATTAATGATCATTGGTTGAAATAAGCTCGCCATCTGCATTAAGGCTGGAGATCAGTGAACACGAATCGCATCCTTTCACTGAGATCAATTTCTGAGTTTCGGATGTCGTTAAGTTGGCCTTCAGTGAAACGCAGCTACTGCAAAGCTTATAATGGTCTACACTCGCTTTCAACCCCAGATTTTTATTTTTATTTTAATGAGAGGTGTGAGGGCAAAAGTTCGCCGTCTGATTCCTGGCTCACAAAATCACTGAGAGTTCCCGAATTGAAGTTAAATCTTCCGTCCGACGATATTTTTTTCCAGTGAACGAGGCGAGCGTTTGACTTGCCACGGCTGCGGTACTACAGTGCCAGACCACGTATTTATCTTGAGGATCAGTAATTGTACCCCGGACTGATCGTTACTGAACGATTGTTTCTTAGGTGGTCAAAGTGAGTCGCAGATCGTTGGGGCTCCGTCATGTCATTGAGCGGCCTGACGAACTGGAGCACTGCCTCTCTGTCAAGCTGTCATGTTCTGGGTGGTCTTCAGGGACGTGTACTAAGCATGAACCCAGATCGAAAATATTTAATTATGTTAGTAATAGACCACCCACTGATACATGCATTCCTAACAAAAATTTTAAAAAAAGATTAAACATTATTGTGTTCGATCTACTCGAATGTATATCGAATGTTTTGTGAACTTACTCAAAAAAGAGACTCTCAGAGTACGTTTATACTCAGTCTAGGCAGTTCATTATCATTATAAATATAGTCCATGGAATAAAATATACTAGCAGTCTGCGTGTATGACGAATACCGAGATCCATTTTAGCGATATATAAGCCTTCAAATCACCGTAATAAATTGTGAATAATACCACAGCAAGATGGTAAATTCCGCACGTGTTACTGAGTTCGCTGTTCTTGCCCTAAAAACTGCATGGAACTAAATGACCCGGTCTCTATTTCATGTAGTTCACTTCAAACGGTAAAATTATCTCCGACTAACTAAACAAAGAAGTAGAGACAGAAAATGAAGTGTTCACAATTTTTCCTTCATAGCACTGAATATTTTGCCAAGTGTGACTGTGGCAATGAGTTATCGAAGAAAAATGTGTCTCGTGCTGTTGCGTCAACGCATCCCAGCTGAAACTGGGTGCAAAATTTGGCATAACATTCATTTTCCTGAAGCGCATGAAACTAAGATAGCACAATAGTTGATCAGGCACCTGAAGTTGAAATTCCCCTTCTAGTTTTGTGAGCCCCCACAAAAGACGGCCTTAACAGTTTTACTGATGACTGACATGTGAAATGAATAATTATCCAAAACTAGGAAAATTCCCAAGTATTTCAAGACCAGAACTTTAAAGCCTGAAAAGTGGTGGTGAAACCTCATTTTCAAAGGAGGATAAAAAGTAGTAGATCAGAGAGCTCGGGTGTACAAGTTTCCAGTTCGGGACTTAGGAATCTTGGGCTATAGCCAATCTAAAACTTTAACACCCAGAAAGAGGGCAAAACTTCACAATATCGAGAAACTATGTCTTGTAACGTGTTTCATAGGCCAAAATATCAGTATTGACTTTAAATTGTCCTATACAGAATTTTCTTAACTTAGTTTCACCCCGGATTCGAAGAAAACTAGTGAACTTCTGTCTACCCCCACACCACGGCCCACTTCATCAGAGTTATGGCTCGTTGGATTTTTTACCAGTATTTGTCTTTTACTGTCTCCTTCAGGAGACCAAATGCGGCCATGTTCGCAATGAAAATATTGAGTATCAAATATATTTTCAACGCCGGAAACAAACATCAGAACTGGCTTAGAAAGTGCCTGAAGGAAGTTGGCACCTATGGTAGTAGTATTTGTGAGATTATCGAGAGAGATTTGGCACTTTGAATGCCTCTTGAACCTGCTTCTGTGCACCTTTACATTTCACTCAATTTGTAGCGGTACATTTAGGATTTCAAAGTGTATTTCGATAGGATTTTTAACAAAGGCGTGAGCTAAAGTAACCAGAGAACGACCTCAGCCGGGTTTATTTTTGGGCTCCATAATTCCATCAGTTTCCTGAATAATCAGAGCCCGAATAATCAAATAAAAGATTTATTCACCCTCAGGAATTTTGTAATTTATTCTGAGAGCAACATAGTTTGATTATTTCTAAAGTACATTCTATTAACATTGAAATAACACACCTCGACAATGCGCGTAGAGCAACAAAGCAACTGACTTTGTGAAATGAATGAAATGGGAAGGACAAGGGATTTGGTAGCTGCCTCGCTCTCCAAATCCTGCTATTAAAATTGTATAGGTAAGCCTACCTCCCCTCAGTGTGACTCAGATGGAAAAATAGTTACTTCAGTGTGAGAATGTGAATTTTATACCTTCCGACCATCGACTACAGCTTCAAATTAGTTTTGAAACCCGTTAAATTATAATTAAACGGGTTTAGTATGCTATCTATTTTTATTTATCTATTGGGTTTTAATATTTCAAGGTTTATTACGTAGATAAGTTTTCCAAATTCAAAATAAAATTACTAAAACGCTGGAGCTACCCTCAAACCAATTAGGTCGACATTTCTATCCGATTCGATGCACATGCACTTTTACAGACAGTACTGTCGATGTGACCAGTTCTCCAAAAACACTTGCCGTTTTACTGATGGCAAAACATAGAGGTAAGATCCCGCATTAGAATTCAGCACCATGCTCATTTACTTCATAGCTGTCATAGCTTGTAGTAAAAAATAAATAAATAGCATGCACAGTTTCTGAGTGAGGGTGACCACGTGCCACCGATGCAGGAGCGTAAGCCGAGCAGCACCGCCCCTTGCTCCCGTTTCCGCGGTCGAGTGCCTCGATAAGCAACGCAACTGCGGCTGGATCCGCACGCCGCTCCGTTACCCTGGCAATTGGTGCACGTAACAGCATCTGTTTGGCCGGTGCTCTCTGCATAATCCAGCTCTGGTCACGCTGCGCCGCGCCTTGACGAGTTGTATCATTTGTGCCACTTCCAGCTCAGCCTCGATCCACCAACACCTGCCTACGCATCTTTCCAGTCCTCGTCCATATTATACCAATTGTAGCTATTTCCATTTCCATTCTATTTTTGCCAGCAGTTTCTCCGCCAAACTCTTCATTGCACTTTTCCTACTGGCTGTGACCGACCGAAATTCGTTGAATATACGCTGTGAGTGACCTTTAACGACGATTTTTCTATAATTTTGAGTCTCAAGATGATCACATAAGCCAGCATTTTGGTATGTTTTTTAAAGTTGAAGGACTTGCACTTGACTTGTGATCACTTCAGCAACGTGGATTCCTTAAGCATCGTTTATTTTCGAGGTCCTATTCAATTTCACCACGTATGCTCGAGTAGACATTCTTTCAAAAAAATTCAATCCTCCGCCGCGTTTCTGAGATTTGATGTCGCCGCATTTTTTTATGAAAATCCTAAGGTAATTTATGTTCCTTTGCACGGCTAGACTTACAGTGAAATTAACGGCATTTTCAAGACTGCCGTGTCATTTTTATTTCTTTCGTTTGTTATGGGGCCATTAGAGGTCCGAAATGTCTGATCTTCCGAATTAGAAAGCGATGAAGAAACCAATCTTTCATGCGTAGCTTCTTTTTAGCGCTGTAACCTTTCCGGCATAATTTATGGCTCAAGTTTTTGGTTATCTCATATCTATTATTGAAACAACCGACGCAGCGCATTTTTTATGGGCTATAGTTATTTATGTATTTTAGATAAGGTAATTTCATTTTTATTATCTAAGATTTTAGACAACAAGGTGTCCCCATACTTTGCACCCGTGAGAGCACTACAGGTAATTACAATTAATAAATCAGGGTGAGCTTTATCAACACGTATTTCTTTCGCGTACAAACTGATCACAGCACGGAATTTTCTGGTATTTGTCTGAAAAAGGAAAACCTAATTTGAACTTGAAAAATATGCGTGATTTTCAGATTCAGCGAAAAAAATGTCAAAAAATAAGTTTATATTACGAATTAAGTATTGGAAACAATGCAGACCAAGCACTATTTTTACTACAGTATAAATCGTCATTCAAGTCCACTGTTATAAAAAGTTAAGTTAGAGTATCATTGCACTAACTGAAAAAAGTAGCGTGAATTCGAAAACGGGATGAAGTAGGCTGTGAGAACATCGACTCACAGGGTGTTAGATACCTTATTGAATCTGATTGAAATTTGTTACCTATATTAATACTGTTACGTATATTAATACTGCTACGTATATTTATTAGAGTGTTACGTTCATTGATATTTGTAAAACATGATATCTTCTCTAGAGTGATGCCTTTAGGTTTGTACATTACGTCATCCTCTACCATTTTTGTTGACTGATATGTTCAAACTATACATAAACATATCATGAAAGTTATCCAGCATCGCTGTAATGTCGAAAAACTTACAACAAACCTCGTCCCACATGCACTGGCCTGGCATGGAACGAGCATAAATACTGGCTAATCATACTTAATGCGTTGACAGGCGAATTTCTCGAATACTTACATGTATGTATGTGAGCGTCTATTCCAGATTATTCTATTGAAACAGGAAGAAATGACAACGTGCAGCTATGCTTGTTCCTGTACATATGTGTCAGAGCTTAGGATGGAGAACTGACACGCTATTGTCGTGACACAGACGTCACCACACAGACGTCACCACACAGACGTCACCACACAGACGTCACCACACAGACGTCACCACACAGACGTCACCACACAGACGTCACCACACAGACGTCACCACACAGACGTCACCACACAGACGTCACCACACAGACGTCACCACACAGACGTCACCACACAGACGTCACCACACAGACGTCACCACACAGACGTCACCACACAGACGTCACCACACAGACGTCACCACACAGACGTCACCACACAGACGTCACCACACAGACGTCACCACACAGACGTCACCACACAGACGTCACCACACAGACGTCACCACACAGACGTCACCACACAGACGTCACCACACAGACGTCACCACACAGACGTCACCACACTGATGTCACCGCACAGACGTCACAACACAGACGTCACCACACTGATGTCACCGCACAGACGTCATAACTCAGACGTTTTAACACAGACATCACAACACAAACGTCAAAATACAGACGTCTCAACACAGACGTCACAACACAGACGTTACAACACAGACATCACAACACAGACGTTACAACACAGACGTCGCAACACAGATATCACAACAAAGACGTCACAATACAGACGTCTCAACACAGACGCCACAACACAGACGTCACCACACAGACGTCACCACACCGACATCACAACTAACATGTGTCACCACACACAGATACCACTGCTTGCCATAAATCGCAGTGCCGAGACACCGCAATGAAAGCACATCGCCCTGCTGGTCGCAAGAAGCCCTGCCGAGTTGGCCAGCACCAGAGCACGGCGCCGCAGTTGCCGTTAACGCAGCCCGTCATGCGCGGTGTCAGTCTGCGAGCCGGAGACTCGAGAAGGATTTTTTCGCACTCGTGTGCGAATCATCCAAGTCGCACACATCGCTGCACGACTTCGACCTATGCGTCACATGTGGTAACAGTTAATAGCGAGTAATTGATGACTACTTAAGCAGAATTTACCCCTCGTTGTTCAGCTATGAACTAGGCTTGTGCAACCATGAAAAATATAGGAGAAAATACTTCGGGTTTCTTACACTGCCAATTTGCTTTATGGTCAGCGACGACTTTTGGTTCTCGAGGATCGAATATTATCCCAAAGGCTTTTAAAGACCATTTCATGAACTTAATTTTAGCCACTTCAATTTGGGATAACTATAGTTGAATAAATTTTCTTACTTACTAATTTCAGAATTTTGGTTCTTTGTTAGTCACCTGAAGTGTAGTGTATGTAAGGAATTGCTATTGATGATAGCAGCCTGGTAATAAACCAAGAATAAGGCATCGTATTGTGCACTGTGAACGAAAATTTTGTTTCTATTCTTAATTTACGCAATTTTGCACTCTTATTTCCAAAGGTTTTAAATCCCCTGTAGGAAGTAATGTTTTGGAATGCAATCAGCTCTTTTCTTAATCGCATTCATCCTACAGGTTATGCCGTTACGACTGTTGTGTGCACAGTGGTACTCAGCTGGTGTCCAACAGGGAAGACACTAGTTCAATTTTTCGAACATGGAACTTGCTGCCACAGGAGTGACTGACCCACGTCTCATAGTCGCCTAAATTAGAGCGACGTTCGCTCCGAAGGAGACTGAAGCTGTTTTCCATTCCAGGTGTTTTTTTGCATAGATTTATGTCCTTCGTTTTCCTCCTTCCTCGACCCTCTATGTAGGTCATTTACGCGGTCATGTGATCATGTGGTCGATGTGGTCAGCCTATACACATGAGCCGTCGCCTGCTGCACCACTGGCCCGGAAGTGTGAGCTGTGAAATTACAGTATAATAAATTCTGCACGTGTCACACCACACAGACATGTAATTCTAATCAACTACACCGGTCCATTACTGCAACATTGTGTTCACCCTCAACGACGAATGTCTTAAACCTAAAAAATTGTTTCAGAGTCTTAGAACTGATGTGGCGATGACGTTGACTTGGTGGTCCGTGAACCGAAAGTTGGGATCCCGGTTTCGCCTAACAGTGCCTTCTATGTTTGCCGATACCTGCTGCAATTGGGATGATGTATATATTTCCTAGGCTGTGAGTTTTCATGAACGAAGTTATTACTTCTAATTTTTGGTCCGTGAAAATTCGTATTCGAGGAGTTCACTATTAAAATCCACAGTATACCGTATCTCTGTCGGTGAGTTACGTATGTACCTGAAGGCAGCAATGCATGGGGGTCATCTGATCGATACAAACTTAGTCCATCGAATAATAACTCTCCGTATCCAAAAACTTTTCTATTTTATGTTTGGAGAACTTCATATGAAGAAGATGTTTTATAGCTATGGTGCATGGACCAGGGACGGCGTAATTTGCAGTGCATAATGAAAATTCAAATTTGTGTCTAGCACCAACTTACGTAAATGAAACCACTTTAAAGCAACAAAATTCGGTCAATTATTTCACATTTTCAGCTTGAAGTTTCAGATCCTACAGCACTTCATGCTTCATGGATATTTGCATTAGAAGCCGAAATTCCCGGTGCTGCGTACACAAGAGACACCTCCCGTGAAAAAAGTTGTTGTCGTGGTGCCTAATTAATTGAGGGCCCGGACGGGAATTCACGGAATCTCAATCTCGCAATCGCGTACTGGAGCAAGGGATGATAAACATTGCCTTAAAAAGTGCCTTACGTTTTCCAACATGACGGAGTCGTTTCATATCGATTGGGTCAATTTAAAACTTAAGTTGAATGCGTAAGAACAAAGAACTTCAACTGTATTCATTCAAGTTTGATTAATATCTAAAACCAAATTGACGAAAATTACTTATATTTGATGACTCTGTAGTATTTTCTTTCAACAAATTTATAATTCGAGCAATATTTGATGTGGAATAGATTATTACAACTGAAATTATGAGATGCTTTAGTCAAGAATCGAACAAAATTAGTTCCACTCTATCACGTTACAATATTTACTACTTGTAACACATTTCTCACAACAATTGTCCCACGAAATAGCACTATTTATTTTACGTCTAGGATGAAAAATAAGAGAAACGGTATCGTAAAACATTCTATGGAAATTTTGATGTCATTATTTCTAAGGACTTGAGGTTAAATAATTGTTCATGCTACTGTTAAAACTCATTTTAGTTTGTCATGACTGCTACAGAAAACTCTAAATGTTTGTTTAAACCGTTTCGTAAGAAACCGGCTATTATCCAAAATCCAATTTTTAAATTTAAAAAATTATGTGAGGAATACATCTACGATGAAATTTCAAGAATAAGAACTATCAATGCAACAAGAAATAAATGAAACATTGAAATAGAGAAAGCTGTGTTCAACCGGAACAACCCTTGTTGCATCCTCGCCAGGATTTCATGCAATAGCCTGAGCAGCCTGCACGCCGGGGCTAGACCTAGCACACGTGACCGCATGCAGCGACACAGCGCTCTGGTGTACATTGGAAGTGAGGTGCCTCGTAAGTATATCGTTGTTGTAATCACTACGTGGACATCGCCCCATTTACACCGTCATATAACGGACTCTCAATTAACACCTGCAGTCCGCTCTTTGCTCGTCTATTTCGCCCCTTTTCACCGACTCAAATTTTTTCAACAGTTGCTATCGCTTCCAGGGGAGGTCTCTTAAAAATAGTATTCATAAAATAGGGAAGAGTTTAACCTCTTACTTAACTGGCAAAACCTTCTATAGCTATGCTATACATACATGGTTTGAATGCACATATAAATACGTAAATACGTATAAAATATGTATATTAAAACCTTAGAGGATAGCTCTAGTTTCTGTATAGATATGATGATTCTATACAAAAATACACACATCTTTTCAATCTTGAATATTTTCCCTCCTTACGTCCTTGGTAGTGTATTACTGATATCAAGGATAAATGTTAATAATTTTCCATTATAACCTCTTTACTCTACAAATCAATATTTCAAAACTTTGATTTTGATGAAATAACAAGATGACAAATTAGCAACCGATCAGATTTCATAATAGAATAGGACATTTGAGCAATGTTACAAGAAGCACCTATGATAAACAAAGAGAATTATGATAGGTACAGAAGCGATGTTGTTTACTGTAAGGGCACTATATCTATTTCACGGCAAATTATCGTCAGTGAAGACAAACAGTGATTGTAAAGCAAAAGTTCATGGTAGGGGTCGTGAGATATTGAAATGGCTTGAGGGCGAAACTCAAATAAGGACTGAAGAAATGTTGACATCATAATTCAGTACTAATTTGAACGATTTGGTCTTGATGCATTCGATACGACGGGAACTCCATAAGAGTCCTATTCAAATAAGAAATGAAATTTTTAAACTGGTCGGGCAAAGTCCAACGATAAGCTTCAGTAGAAATGGTACAATTTTCAGAAAACTATAAAATTTAAGAATTTGTTAACACCGTCCGCTGGTTGACTCTTTCTTCACTTTTGTGCTAACTAAGATCACCGGTTTCGGATGGAGCCCAAAAGTGAAAGTTTTGATTTAGGCTGTCTGCTTCTTGAAGTCAGCCTTGAAGATCCCAATAATTATATTTAATGCGAAATATACGGCTCATCCATTTTATTTCTCGCAATGTCAAAATTTCATCCCGTAAGTATCTTAACATTTTCAATGATGAAACCCTGACAATGATCACCGCTACCTGTAAGCGCAGTTTCATTCCGTTAAGATAATGCGCTTATGGCGCTTTTAAAATACCAAGCCTTGGTATACGAGGAGCATCAAGATATTAGCAATTATCTTCCCTGGCCTCAAAGTCGCCAGATAGCAACATGATTGGTCCATTATGAGGAGTTCTTTTAATAGCCTAAAAGGTTTCAATTTCCATTATAGTAAATGAATTGACTAATATTTCAATAATAGGTAGGAGCAATATTTGATTCTAAGCTGCTTAGATGTTTCATGTGCAAATCTACGTTTCGTAAAATTGAAGCTGTCTCACAAGTAAATGATGATCAAACGCCGAATTTGTTTAAATGTCTGGTGATTTTATCTAAGAACAATACATACAGTACATTTTGTATAAATTTCCCGGTCACAGGCTCAAATAAGATGCTGAGGATTAGTTAGTTTCCTATAAATTGAGGTATGGAAATCGTGCAACTTTTAAGTGGGAAATCATTTATTCCATGACTGTGCTCCCAGTGTATGTGCTCGAAAGAAATTATAATACAGAATGACTCTTGTTCTTGTTTACCGCAAATTAAGTCGGTCTCAAAGTTGTAAGTTTCCATAGAATTCGATGAATATTAAGAACTTCAAGAACTTCCATTTATTCAAATGAGATAGCATAGAATTATTCAAAACGATCTCAAAGATACTACCGGTGAAAAAACCTTTTGCTATACATAAAGACAGAAATAAATCACTGAATTCAAACACATCTGAAGATGTTCATTGTGCCTTTTCACTTCCAGAATGATGCTCTGGTGAACAAATGCAGCTCCCAAGAACTATGCGAAGCGCTGAACAGATTTCGACTCGGCGTGCAGTAAGCGAACACGTACGACCTGTTGGGTTTTTCTATCACTTAGCAGTCGAGGAGCTTTCTTTGAGCGGAAGACGAGGTTAGTGGTCAGTGCAGCAACGCCTGATTGGCTCTAATGAAATAGCTGTCGCTTTAGTGGCTCAATCATAGCCGTTCCTAACCTAGTTCTCGCTATACTGGTTGAGTCAAACATTGCGAGCTAACCTAACGACCAATAAAATGTTAACTGTATCTGGTTCATTATAAACTAAGTGTTGAGATTAGTACATGATGGAATGAGCTCACCAACGAAAGTCTCAGAGATATTCAAGCCCTCAGATTTCATACCTAAATAATAAAGCGGAGGAGATACTGTAAATGTCAATTAATCTAAACTGTGGAAAATTATAGTAACATGTCTTAGTATCATTACATTTAAATACACCTTATCAGTAAAGTTAGTTTGGGGAATATGTAAATCTATAGATTCACTTTCGAGTGATCACGCCCAAGATACACGTACAGTAATGATCATGCATAACGTACAGGTATAGTAATGATCATGCCTAACATACAGGTACAGTAATGATCATGCCCAACATACAGGTACAGTAATGATCATGCCTAACATACAGGTGCAGTAATCATTAGACAGAGCACGCAAGCATTTGCCGCTCGCAACAGCTTGAAACTCTTAGAGTACAAAAATGACGAAAACTATTCGGCTCCATCTAGTTAGCGTTATTTAAATATTGGTCCGTCTCATAAATATTGCTTGGTGGATGCTTGCAATTTTATGGCTTGGGAAAATAATTTAAATCTAGAACACGGAAGGACTATGGAGAACTGCAATGAGCAGAGGAATGCTTATTGCACTGTTTGTTTTTTCAATCATTTTTGCAGCCTTCTGAAGTATGCACACGTATATATACGAGTATCAAGAAATAATCAATCGTAACATGACTAAGCACAATATTCCTAAGCCAATAATCCTCGTAAGTTAGATAAAACCAAGCAGAACTGGTCATGATATAGACGAATAAGAATCACCTCAGCTGCGGCACCCTGAAAGCGCACACAACGTTCGATTGCAGTTTTTCTTTGAGATATCTCACTATACAATAATAGCCCGGTGTTGTTTGGTTCGTCCGTCCGTCCATCTCTCTGTCGCGCTCTTAATGATTTAGATAGGAGAAAATTCCCGGGTTTGCATTACTAACTAATCAGCGAGGCTGTCAGAGAAAACAGTCCGTATCAGAGATACTGCAAATCATTTTTCATGTCAGATTCACCGTAAATTAGAGGGCATCTTAAGAAATTAGCCTAATTTTTCCCGTCATTTTTGGTGGGCGCGTCTACTAGTACAACAAGGAAACCTGCTACAGTTCACTTCTTTCTATAATACACTCGCTATAAGCTGCTGAAAAAAGCAGCACTATTGCATTTCAGCTGTGAATCCTGATGAGAGCTTACAAAAAAATCAAAACTAGAGAGTCCCACCGCACAGAACGCGACTTGATGACCAGCCTTTTCTTTAGTCCATGTGGCAGACATGACGAAGCACAAGACCATCGACTCGGGAATATTGAGTTCATGTTTCATTCTGACCATGAAAATTAGCCACGAAAGCTCGCTGACAACCGATGAAATGTTCTCATTACAATCGTGTAACAAGTTCGGCAGAAGCCCGCACAACTTCCACCATTTGTCGCACACAAAGGTTTTCATCTCGGGGTTTCAGTAGAAGAATATATATTCTGTAATGAGAAAGCATTAGCATTATACCTAAGGGTTCCAAGATTGTTGTTAATGGTTCTTTGCCGTCATTGGTTGTATTCATCGAGTTTCATCGATCATAGTTGATTGATAAGAATTATTTTAATACTTACTCTTAACATTATTTCATTTCACATGAAGTAAATTAAATATTACATTTCATTACACTGCAAGAGTTCTACTCACAAGGTCCATCAAATTTATAATGGGCTTATTCAAGTAACGATTGATTGCGTAGCTGGTGTCACAGACGCAAAGTGACATGGAGGTCTCGACAGAACTTTATTATGTGGCCCCATGCTGCTCACACGATGTCAGGTGCAACAAGCTTGGAACGATTTTACTTCAACCGTTTTCATTTGTTATTAAAATCAGCAACGCGTGGGTGAATGACGGTAATTAAAAACCATTGAAAAACTGTCATCTTCAGGCCAAAGACACATCTAAAAATGTTTTTTTTAATGGACATTGGTATGAAAGTTTGTATGATGTATACGGGACATAGAGATGGATTACATTGATATGAATAAGGTCCGTATCGCAAAATAAACAAACAGCAGACCTTGAGTGGTCATATAAATTTGGATTGTTCTGAAGGATGTGAATAGATTCTAGTATGTATTTGCCTCTCCAAGTCCTGGCAATGGTCAATGGTGAAATTTGGCCAGGAACTTTACCATCCTGTTCACAATGAGAAATTCAAAATTATTAACGAGTTTATTTTTCTTTGGGTGGGTTTCTCATATTAACTTAACTCATTTCGTATGTTCCGTACGAAACTTCCATACATGTGTCTATTTTGAAATGCCAGTTTTAAATATGTCTTTTCCCTGAAGATGATTTTTGTTAAAATAGAAATCTTGTCAAGAAACTAAAATATTTTTCTTCTGTTCGCTGACCTCATTTATTTCAATATTTATTCACGCTGCTTTATACCGTTACACTAGTTATATATCAGTAGACGTACCATGCCAAAAATGACGGAGCAAATGATGTTAAACTTTAAGATACCCTCTTATTTGCGGTAACTCTGGCATGAAATAATGCTATTTGCTGTATCATTGATACGGACTGTCTTATTTGACAGTCCCGCTATCAGTTTAGCAATTCGGACCCGGGAGTTTTCTCCTATCTAAATCCTCAATAACGTGGCAGAGAGACGGGCAATCCAATCAAAGAAGCAAAGGCTGTGCATTAGCACGAGTGGAACTAGTACTCCTCCAAGTACGGAGGAACAAATGAGGTTCTGTCCTTGAGATGCCCTCTTATTTACGGTAAACCTCATGTGAAATAATACTTTTTTCAGCATCGCTGATACAGACTGCCTTCTCTGACACAGTCTCTCTGACAAGGATACGAACCCTAGAACATGAACCCGGGAATTTTCTCCTATCTAATTCATTAGGAAGGTACAGAAGCGAAATATATAAATAAACCCATCAAGGGTATTATTAGGAACAGTGTATATGAAGTGGATGATATTAGAGAAACCAAAGTACAGTTTCTAAGCACCTGATATTTATAAACATTTTATCGTGATTGCAGATTAGAGACAACATTGAAATAGTATAACAGATACGAAAAGAAGATACCTTTGATCATTTTCTGTGAATTATTGAAGAAACCAAAGAGAAATAGAATAGATACATTGATCTGGACCCGAAATTTCTCTCAGCTAATTAAATGAAGGCGTCGAATGAACGAACGGACGGACCCGGCTCCTATTGTATCAAGTATAGATTTTATTATACAAAAATAAATATCATCCACTCCTGGAGCTTTTATGCTCATAGATTCTTTCCCTGCTTTGACAAATCTATCACTCTAGAAAAAGCGACGTTCTCGGACCTGCTGCTATCATCACGGAAGAGGTGGTTCGTACTATAAATTACGGAACGTTCACGTAGCGCGGAGAGGCCTGGCGCGGTCCGCGGTCTGGCGGAGGTCGTTAATCTCTATATCCGCTCACTGGTTCTCGTCGTGTTTGCCTTCCTTCCTCGCACGGAAAAAATGACTCAAAGCATGGAGAAGCGGTGCCGAAAACTTCATTACCAAAACAATGAGGCTTCGTGATCAGCATCTTTTTCAAGTGTAGGGGAAGTAAATAACGTCTAGCGCCTGAACCACAGTTATTGCATGGCACAGACTACTTTTTTCTGGTGGGTCTTAATTAACTTTTTCAAGTCTGAGGAGATGCCCGTCTCGAGCTTATCGAACGAAGCTTTCTAAAGACCACTGGAGGATAACGACGTTTACGTAAGAGAGATCACCCCACAAAGTGAGGGAGAAAATTGGGCGCAAAGAAGTAGAATTTTCGATGTCCATGCGTAACGCCGTTACATTGTGGAGCAAATGAAGAGGCGATGCTGGCTCTGTTCGCTGTCAAGTCACACCTTGACACGACTCGAGAAATGAAGTGACTCAGAAGGGCAGACGAAAGATGCGCATCCAACGAGCAACAATATACTCTAAAATGACAGCTGAATGAATAGATCAGTAATGTAAATTCTGTAGCTCTTAATCGGGAATGATTTAATGAAACAGGGCCTTTAAAATGCAAGCAGCACCAAAGATTCATTCTGAATGTCTTTAATTTCTTATACAGTTTCGGAAAAAAATCATCGTGAAATAATTTATTCACTATTCCTAAAATTGTTAACATTACATCGATCAGAGCAAGATTACCACTCGTACCTCTCACATCAGTCTATCGATCCACAGCAAGAACAAAACATTATTCAAGGTGTAGTAGGGAAAGTTTTTTAGTTCTTCCACTTTGAAGGTCATGGACACTGATGGGAAAATAGCGTAATAATAATGCAAGATTTTTCGGTCGTTCATCAAGTTCACAACTGAAAGATGACTGTCGTTCTGCGTGCTGGAGACGTGAGAAGCTTTCTCCAGCGCCTCCTTCCTCTTCTGAACTCATTTGTGCCTTTGAAAATACACTGCTGTGATTGAACTCAACTCAATCAGTCAAACTCAACTAAACAATTCTAACAATTTGAATTTTGCAGAAATTTAGTTTACAGTAAAATTTCTCATATTCATAAAACTTGTAGAATTATTCAGCCAAGACATGGCAAGCAGGGACGTCCCGCTGATATTTTTGGAGGAAGAATAAGAAATCTCTTCCGAGTTCATTTGAAATTTAATAAATGCTCAAGGACAAACTTCTATCCTTGCGGGTCATGTCAATTTGAAGCGCATGATATTGTCCATTACAAATTATTAAATTCTCCTAGCAGATAACACTCGATGGGAAATTTTAAAATAGATCCGATTTCCGAGAAGTGAGCTAAGCTCTTTGGGGGCGACGCGAGGAGACGTTGAGCCCCACATAACCATTGATTGAGTTCTCCCTGCCCGAAGGAGGGAAAACTATGCACACAACAAAAACGAACTATGTCAACCAACGTATTTTCACCTCAAAAAATAAGCGATCTTCAATGTAGCAAGGAGAAATTTAAAAAAAGTACTCGCATGAAAGTATTTTAAAAAAGTTAGCAATCGTTGTTCTGCATCGTTGGTCTCAAATTTTATACGTGTGAGTTTAGGAAAATTAGATAATTGGGCTCTTCGTTTTTGATGAATGGCTATTGAAATTTAGTATGGAATTATGAACTTTTTCTCCGATAATTTCATCTAGCTTATTAAAAAAACTGATTCCTCTCTAATACCAAATTACGACTAGAAAATGGATGAAATCAACACCTGTGGGTTTGAGCATTGCTATTATTGACGGTGGAGGTGCGAGATGAGAAGTCTCTTCAAAGTGGTAGCTCTAGCATGACGCTGATCATATCAGGAAGGATACGAATTTATGTCCTCATGATAAGTTGTTGTGTCGTACCTGCAAGCTTTGAACTTTCTAAGCGAAAGCACGAGGAGACAAAGAAATGATAATGACTTCACAGAAGAGTTTGAACTCCTGCCAAACAAGTCGGGCCTGAAAGCAAGAGATGGACGCTGAAATGAAGAAACCTAAAGATTTCGGGGTGAAAGCGGCCGAACGTAAAAACTACTTCAAAGTGTACACACGCGGGAGAGTAAGCTGTCAATTGAGTGGTCACAACTGCATGAACCAACATGACAACATCCATCAGAAGGAGGGCTATTTGATAAGAGTTATTTCATAAGGCTATTTGATAAGAGCTATCAAATAAGCTATTTGATAAGAAGCCCATGGACAACTGAAGACTAGCTCCAGTGACCCCCATTGATCACAACTTTGAGCCGCATGAACACCGAACCCAAAATTTAACCATCAATTTAAGGTAATATTTCTTCTTGGTCGCTATGGATAAAGATTGTTTCCTTAAGGCAAGGAGTATCAGTGTACAAAGGAGAATATATGTATTTAAAAGAAGAACTTTAAGAAGATAAATGAAATAACTTTATCATTACTATAACTAAGCCTTGGAAGTGTTACATGGCTTATGGGACCAAATTCTTAGCTAAAGATCGGAGAGAGCTGGTACGGGCTCTTTTTCTTGCGATCATTGCAGTACGTCTCAAATTATCCTTCACAATAGTCTACTTCTAAGAAGACTGTTGTAAAAAGCAACCACAAGACAAAGATAAAAGAATAAACGCGACGGAAGCTTTTACATTCGAACCTATCATCTTTCAAAATAAAATTTTAATGGATGCTTCGGAGGTTTTATTGTCTTTGCAAATACGAACGGTGCCATTAACCAATATTTGACAAACGATCAAAAAACCACCCCTCGGGCATGACAAATGGTGATCCTGAACAATGGTAATTGAGGAACCAGCTTTCGCCGTCCCAACATGGCAGCGAGGTCTCTAATAACACGGAGGCCACGCCGCTCGACACTGAAGATCGTCAGTGAGAGAAGGCAGCGAAAGCCATGCCTCCTGCCTAACATGACGCTAGCTCTAGCACCGGGAGGGGACACTTCTCTGGTGATTGGGCTATTGTGGTCCCTAGAATTCTGACTTGGTTTGTATTGAGTTGTGAAGCTTTGTTATGAATCACCGGTGCAATAATGGGTTGGTTCTCCACGGTGTGATCATTATGTCAATGATTTCGACGCCTCTTCTAATATTGAATTAGAAACTGACGACTCTGTTCCTATCGAGATATTCTTGCGCGTTTAGATTCATAAAAGTTGTTTTGTAAAATGAAGCATCCTGCCATACATTCAGAAAGATCGTAATTAAGTCGTATTCTGAATCTAAATTTTCTGTTTGAAATATCCTTCGAAAATTACAGTTTTACAACCTATGTGAAATTCTTTTTCAAAATTACCTTCTCCAAATCAGGGATTAAATTCCTCTCGTTTAACACTGGTAAAAATTCATAATACAAATGGGAAAGCAGAGGAATTATTAGCGAACAAGATGTACAATAATTCTACCAGACGACCTAAAAATATTCTGCCTAACTTCACATCACAACAACATTCAGTGCGATAGGGACCTAGCGAGGTAAGCTCTTGCAATGAGACCTGTCAATGTAGACAGAGCAACTCAGCTGTGCGGAAAAATTCCTGCCAGGAAAGTCGATAATGTTTTGAACAAATTATAGGGTCAAAAAATGGAAAAGACTATGATGTAAATTTACATCATATACTCGGAAAGGCTGGAGGGCTTACTTTGGTACTTGGATTTTACTTGAACAAAATAGATTCCGCCAAGTATATCCCAACATCAATGTAGGTAATATGTTTTTTGTTTTGCCGTTAATATTGAAAAAGAAACTAATAATAAGCTTTAAGCACCGAATTTAAAGATTCGCATTTACTAGAAACATAATTTAAGGAAACTGGTTATCACAGGAGTGGTGACTAATTTGGAAAGAAATTAAATGAAAAAATAGATCTATCCTTAAAAGCTTTCACAAAATGGTTTTAAATAATATGATGTAGCGCACTTAATTAATATTGCTCATCCAGCTTTGTATTTGACTCAATTATTCTGCGATATTTTTACTCCGCAAAATACCGTGTAACAGTGAACTGTGCGGAGCTTAATAAAGATCTAAGCTAACTTAGACTCAAAATTCAAATTATCTCATGAACATTTTTTTTAACACTTCACAGCGGGAACAATTTACTAAGCTATTTCGTGTGCTACACCTTTTATGTTGCTGTGGTTACCTTGCGCAGCTTGCATTTGTTTAAACTTATTTGCCTTTGCCACCCCTGGACAAGCACTAGTTCAAAATTAATTGAGTCTTCTTTGGAGCTCCTCTGGGAATTGGGTAAAAATTGAGTTTACTCATGCACTCTTTCAGGTGCATGATTGAGTCTGGTGCATTCATACGTAAACGCGTAGTGAATATTGTCTGTTTCTGAAGCTTGCATTTAAATCAGGTCTTCAGTAGTTCACGGTGCGCCTCTTATGAAACTTTGTTGCTAATGAAATGTAGAAAAAAATTATTCATTCTGCCAAAGATCTAATGAAGCGTTGAGAAAACGCTTTTTCTCAGGTTGAACATTGGGTCAAGATCGAGATTGTGAATACAATTGTCAAGCAAAGAATATCAGTTCAAGGGATCAGAAATAATGATGACCAATAAAAGTCGCTCCAAAGTGTATGTATGCAGTAGCCAGTTTTAGAACGGCCACAACACCGGAAAATTTTTACACGGATTTTCTGAGCTGATTTAGCAAAGAACGGTGGTCGCTGATACGGTAATTTATTTTACTGCTGTGATGTTCCGAACATAAAAAATGCTCTGCTTAAAGCAGTATACGCAAGTTGACACCGTGCGTACGTTTTGAGACTCGGCTATTGAGCAGACGTGAACTTCCTCAAACCCTCCTCGCCTTCTTCTAGTAATTTAGTATACATATCAGCCTTTCGGATTTCTGGGCTAGGAAGTATTTGAAAGATTCAGCCAACAGTACTGCCCGCAATTCCGAAAGAGCGCTTGAACGTTGGTTTGAGACGCTTAGCGAAGCTAGGCAATGGCCGTTTAAAAAAATAGTAGAGAGTTTCTTGAGTGCTTGAGGGAAACGAAATTACTTGCTAAAATATGAAACCAGAGGGTATAAGCCTTTATTTTGCTTTTAACAGTTGTAATACATGCATGCATAGGTATAAATATTGAAATAAATCAAACATTTTTTCTAACGAGTCACTCGAGCACCGTTGACACCCAATGTTCTCAGTAAGAGGAAACCAAACCACAGAACCATGATGAACAACCTTGAGTCGCAGAGCAGGAACTCAATTGCTCTGGGAATACTCCAACTGCAGAGTCTTTGTCTAGAAAATACTCGTAGTTTGTAAACAGACAAATTAAAATATGATGTTCTTCCCAAGTATCAACCGCCCTCCATTTGAAAAATAGATAGCAACAATCATTCAAATTCCCAGAAAGAGCGATGCAAATACTGTAGCTGTAATTTTTATGCTGCCGACGAAGACTGACATTTTACTTATTTCTCCATGCAGAATCATATTGGAACAAAATGTTCACACAAGTTTTGCTGACAACTGTTTTCGATATGTCTTATGAACCCTAACATTGTGTTCTAAAAATTATCAAAAGAAAACTTGAGGATAAATTATAGTTATTAGGGATCAAGTGGCCATGTGATGCTTAAACCCTAACTCATTCTCGCAGGAAACGCTAAAAAATTGATTAGTAAAAGCATTGCCAACCACGCTCATTTCAGCTCGTTTAGCAATAAGCAAACTGCTTCAGAAGTTCATAGTTCAAATTTTAACTCGCAAAATAAAAGATGAATGCCATTTTTCAAGCAGCGATGATGCTCGGTTCATTGGTCGGTCTCGTTATTTGAATTTTGTTGGGGTCCCCGCAATGAAAATTTAATCATCGTTCTATTGCGATCAATTTGAAAGCAATTCGAAGAGAAATTATGGAATTATGCCAAATGCACCATGAAGATAATAATCAAAGCACATCATCCGACGTTTCTAAAATGGCGCGACTTTCTCGAGAGCAATGGCAATGAAGGCAAGTCGAAAGTTGAGGGGCACAAAAGTAAAATTGTTAAGTCCCATCGAAAAATTTATATGAACTTCCATTGTTTCTTTGGCAAAGCGAAAGTTGATTGGACCTAATGAGGAGAAGCACCTACGATCCTTTAGAGATAAGAGAAGGCCATGGAAGAGAAATCCTCTGCTAAGATTGAAACTCAGTGTGAAACGTTCGAAGAACTTGGCTGTACACTTGTTATATCTCTTGCATCTGATACCCGAGGAAAGATATTGTTGCCTCAATGGCTCAGTGTGTGTCACAAGATTTTATACGAACGACGGCATTTTTTTGTGCTAAACTGCAACATTACGACTACAACTACCGGACATTCTCATGGATTGCATTTGCCAAAAATTGAAACATTTGCGAAGAGGCTTTAAACACAACTTAATATCATATCCGAAAGTTTTATGCATATGAAGACATGTTGGAGAGCAGGAGCTTTTAAGTAGAATAATGAATTTTTCCAGAAGGACATCAATAGTCATTTAAATATTCATACCTTCCCAAAAGTTTTACCGTTAAGCCATGCAAGGCTCCCAATATGAACAAAAACGTGTTTTCTCCCTCAGCTGAGAGTGTGCACTTTTCACTGATGTTGATGCTTCATCGGAAGTTGTATGAGCTCCAATGCTGATGTATTGGGAGCGGGAAGCGATTTTCGAAATGCTGCTTGTATAGTCGTTTTGGGAGCCTTCCCTTGGACTAAAGCAACTGACTCAACATCTTTCACAGCGATGACGCTCTAAAATGGTCTTTATTTTCTCAATTCTCTCAAACGTGCAAAACTTTTCCAAATTTTTGAGCCTGTAACGGCGGCGGGGCCTGGCTTCACCATGTGGCCACTTAAATGGCCGTCAAATGCCGGCTGTTGTGCATCCCACAATTCACACAAAGGCGTTCCCAGAAACACCTGAAGTCCATACAAGATTCCACTGCGACGGTAGACATCATTCCTTTTCCTGCGTGATGAGCCAAATCGCCTCAACAACAGCCGTCGCTCGAAGCAAGTGCCTTCTTTTATCATGGGGCTTAGAATTCTCAGATTTTCAACCTGGTGAGTTGAAAGCTTATCAAAGTTATACAATTCCTATAGTAAACATGGGAATTTAGGGTCGATGGCTTCAAGCGTTAGAACTTAAGTACAGTCTCATAGATGCAATAACTTTCAATATCACCCTAAGGTCATAAATTACATAAATTCTCGTCTTAAAATCATTCAAAACCCGAACGTAGAATATTCAGTAAGGATCGTCCAATTTGAGTTTTCGAGAATAAACTCTTATAAAAAATATTAATTCTTGGCCTGTGATACACGTAGCGTGTCCAAGTTCTTACTCAGGTGTTCAAAACGATAGCTTCAAACGTCTCAAATCGAACTTCACCACCATCATTCACTGCGTGAACGGAGAATTGCATCACGTCTTGACGACGGCTTATCCAACTGGGGTTTAAACTGTTTTTTTAGTATTATTATTCCTCGAATTCTTTACCATCGATGGAAAACTGGAATTGAAGCAAGCAATAAAAACATCGTCGCAAATTAAGGTTAAATTGCTACGAGGAATTGAATTTTTTATGCAATTAAAACTTGACTCGCTGCATCGATGGATGTTTGTACGTATTTCTACCTGTTTTAGTACCGCCAGTAGCGAAGAATTCAGCGTGACACAGCACAGCTTAATGGAACAGCTACATTAACTTCACTTTTATACGGCAATTGACATTTCAAATCAAGTAGAACTAATGGTTCTCGACTCGATAACAACTCCAGCACTCCAGAACACCTGCAACGACGCAGGGCGTACCTAAAAAAAGTCAACGCCCTTTCTAACTGCGTTCCTCGATGAAATTATTCTTTGTTGGAATATTATTAAGAAAAACTGAAAATGTTCAATGAGGATTAAGAAACCATAAGAAATACTCGTTTATAGAGTAAATAACGCATATGAAACAAATTAAAAGAAAGAAGTAGGACAATGACTGATTAACAAGTTTCAGGCGGAATTTCATGAACGCCTGCCACGTAGAATATTTCAAGCGACAATTCATATTTTCCTTATAGAACGTCATCACTGCCTCACAGTTGGCTTAGCTTGAGTAATTCTTTTCTGAACTCCACGCGGGATCTTCACTTCTCTCAGCAAAGAAACGGAAGAAAATTTAACTCATCAGGACATGAGGGTGCATGGAATTAATAAATCAATTTCTGAACAAATTTTAAACAGTATAAACAATTGAAAAATACACTCACCGTTAACGATTATACAAACCATTCAGTTTCAAACTTCAGAGTGAATGATAAATCACGGGTTCTTCAAATTATGTTTATCCTTATATTGTTTGAAATTGCCCATATTTTTGAAGGCATAGGTACACCAGTATAAAATATTTCAAACTGTAACTAGTTGCAGCAGGTCTCGTGCACACTCGCTCGACTACTCAGATTGGAGAAAGTCACGTTATGACTCAGCGTTATGGCCCACGCCTGGGAGGGAATTATTATGCCTTTTGGGGGGGAATTCACAAGCAGAGGATAAATACAAGCAGGCAGCAATCGGATCATGTGTACGAACAACAGTGATGGTCTATTGAAGTTATTACGGTGCTTTTTACGAACGAACCTGATACTTGAGACAAGGAATTACAATATTTTTCATAGAGCAAGCTGATATTCAGGAGAAATAATCACAATAGCTTTTTCTAATGAAAATGACGTTTGCCGTAAAAACGACATTAATGTTTTTCAACGAAGCGTACGTGTACTATAAATACCCACAATGATATGCGCATCTTATTTGACGTAAACGTCCTTAGAAGTCTGCGTTACCGCATAGCATACAATAAAATTGTTGCCCAAGCTCAAGATCACAAATGTTAAAGTCTTCATCCAAGTTTTCCCCCTCTACAACCTATGGCGACTCACGCACCTTAGGCCTCAGTTCAAGAACCAGATCCACGTATTTCCTTTCTCATTCAACTTTAGTAAGCTTTTGTTTCTTAATTGTTTGAATTGGAAACACTAGCGCATATCCTTTCCCCAGGCGGTCGAATTAGTTGTGCTTGAAATGTCATTTGAAATTCTCATTGAGGTCCATATCTACTTTCCAGCAAGACTTCAATTGATATTGACATCACAATAATTTACTCGCGCTACTTATTTGGAATCACACGGCAGATTGTAAGGAAAACTAACCATTTATGACAACTTAACTGATGTCAGTTTCACGCTCCTTTATCTCAAAATATTTCGACATCAACGAAATATCCTACGTCAAGTTGCTTTAAAAAATTTCAAATATATTGATACTAAGCACCATAGGAGTCAAATCAAAGGCACTCCTGGCATTCTACCTCTCGACGAGTCTGCTTCCAAAGCACGTCAGTTCTATTCCAAGAATTTTCCTCAGTCATTTATTGAATGGAAAAAACGGACCGACCGCGTGACGGTACCCGGGCAGCACGTGCGCTGCACCGTTAGGCGCGCGCTGCGCTCTGCGGTGCAGCCAATGGCAACGCCGGAACACGCCTTTGACGAGAATTTGTCATTTCTTCCTTTTTTAGGCGCGCTGAGTTTTCCAATTAAGCTAGAACCTCACACAGTCAGTTAAAATGCTTGGTAAACTGCGTGTGATAATTTGTCGGTTATATTTTTGTTTATTTAAATGAGCGATCGCATCAATGTGGTCCACGATTTTTTCGCGAGATGACCATGGCGACACCGTCGATCGGCATGCGTGAGTCGCACACGCCGCGACTGCTAGGAATGCGACCTTACGAAATGTAGGAAAGCGGCAACTCACATGCCGACGATCCGACATGAGCATAGTATCAACAGCATGTAGTAAGGATGGTATGTGTAGTATGTGGTACGCAAGGTATGAGTTACGCTGAAGTGTGATTGAGTAAGAATGTTGCTGTTGATAAGACAGTTTAAGATTGACAGGGTAGGCGAAATAGTGTGAGGATGATTGTTTGGGAATGACAGGATTGGAATCATATCGAAGGTGTGATGGTATGCGTATGACATTGCAAGCGCGACAGCATTCAGGTTTAGGTTGATTCTGGCGTCCTAGCTTATTCCGAATACTCTTTTCAGCCCATGGCGATACGATGACGTTGTTGTGTTGTGTGTTGTATAAAGATACGCGAATATGATTTACGAAATTTAAACGAATTCACAGTTTTTTTAACCTACTTTAAAAAAAATTCAAATACACTAAATTGACCGTTGTAATGTTTGGATGACAATCGATTATTTTTAGCTGAGCACATCACTCTCCCTGCAACTTATACATACCATGACAACCTACGGAATGGAGACTACCTCACAACGCACTGGTGCAAGGGTGAGCAGCCTGGGTCTGTTGCCCAATGGTGGCGAGTACATGTTCCTAAGTATAGCTTAGATCAACTGCATGCCTAAAACGAGTTATATCAGAAACAACAACCAGCCACGAATGCCTGAGCCTTATTGTAGGACCTTCACAGCTCAGGCGCCTACACGGAGAAGTCACCTAACGGTAGCAGGCCGATCTGTAGTAGCCTCTACTGACATGTTGGCCAGCCGACCGCTGGGCTGGCGGGCTGCTCGCTGAGGGCCAGGCGGTAGTGACGCCCTTCTCTGTGTGAGATGTTGTCCGGTCTCTGCAATTCTTCAGCACCACAGCGGCGCACCGAAATATGCGTAAAACTTACGCGAACTCTATTATTTGATTGTCTTTATGACGTCTCAAATACTGTGGAGTTTGAGTGCATAGTCATGGACTGAGTGCACCGATATTCGGAAATTATATTATCTCTTCGCTAGAATTTAGATAGTCCTGTATTTACAATGCTTATACGCCCACGCACATAGTTCGAGGTGCATCTTTGAAATGGCAAGTGTATATATAAAACATGAATTAAATGTAGAATTTGTTAAAATCGCTGTTGCAAGATCTAATAAACGGAATACAAAAATTGCAAACTGAAACTTTAACTGAAATTTACGCAGAATAATTTGCCTAAAGATAATTAACATATTTTTGGTTATGTTGTCGTGACTTGTCAAAATACGTGCTTTGATTTCCTGTAAACCCACTTTTATGCACACGCATAATTCAGGAAACTCTGATACGGCATGAATAAAAATATGAATGTAATATCAAGTATTGAATCCAAAGCACAATATACAAAATAATTCGATGCATCATTATTACCTATATAAATAGGGTACTTAACAAACGCTCATTTAAGAAGATCATCGAAAAAAACTCTTAACACTCGCTATAAAATGTTCAAAAAAACGATCAGTTCTGTTGAACTCTGTCAGACTTGATTCTAAAACAGGTACGTAGTATAATTGTACCGCAGGAATTTGCAGCAAAAACGTGGAGGTCAGTACGCGAAATCATCTGCAAAGACCACAACCCACGGGCGACTTAGGTCAAATTTTTCTTGACACGACGAGTTGAGTTCCGGCCTCGAGTTAGAAAGACGAACACGGCCAGGTCTGCTGAGGCTCCTTGCTGTTGGCAGGGCACATCCGTGTTCGTGTGGCAACCAGATCGTCTTTCACTGAAACCATTTGTTGATCCGCTGTTCGCAGCCATGGGCACATTCATGCTCTTCCAGAGCTGAAATGTGTTGGCTAATTCTTTTATGTTAGCTTGATGCAGACTTCTAAAAAGGCTTTTTTCTAAGCTTCTTAAACACAGGAAGGCTGATCCTTTAAAAAAAACTGTTGGAAGAGAATGAACAAAAATATCAGTGAAGCCAGGAAGCATTCATGAAATTGCATAATTGTCTCCGCAAACTTCAAGCGTTCATTTAATTTTTTGCCCTTGAGCATTCATTTGGATCTGCCTAGAGCGTTTACCTGATGCAAGACGGGTCGAGTCCGACTCTGTAAACATTCCATCTTAAATTTCTTTTGGTTCTTGCAGACTAAAAAATTTATATTGACTTGTTCGGACGCTGTGGCTAAAAAACTCACACTCAAGGTTTCCGTTCCCACGTATGTCGTCTGGCGCTGATGACGAAGCTGCTGGTTGCGGACGCGCGCTGGCCTAATGACATGCAAGGTTATGGCACAGAAAATACTTCTACAGAAGAAAAACAGAAAATTTTCTTCGTTTCTCCTCAGAATAATGGTAGCATAAATTCTGCATTCAGAAAAAAATACCTACAGCCAAAGGTTTTTCAGATTAATTTAAATATGTTTCCCGAACGAACAGTTGCTTCTACAATCTCAAATCCTTTCCTGAAACGTAATTGACTCTCGGAATGAGAGCAAAATATTAAAAGTTTACCAAGACAATAACAAGCGGAGTAGCAAGCCCATTGGATATCACACAGGCACTTCTCTGCAGACGAGTCTAGCGTTGTGTGACGTCATTTTGATTCTGAAGGCAGATTCAGCCCTCTCTCAACTGGGAAAGATTTCTTCCCAGATATCAGTTTCTAAGAAATCAATTGTCATTCACTCTGCAGATTGAAGTAGTAAAATAAAGGGCAAATATGAACGCACTGATATAAATGTTTGAAATTTGTTCATATCTTTTGCCTTGGCCGTAGGAGCTTTGGGAATTTTTGAGGCGAAAAAATCGCCAAAAATTTTAAGATTCTTTTAATTTCACAGAAATTATTGTACTGTACCTAATATGTATCGCACTCATGATTGTAAGTGACACAGGTTAGCTCAAGTCATGCTCCCTACAAGGATCATGTAAGATCGACGTAGTCATTGGGTCCCTATAGAATATTGCCCTGAAATACTAACGCAGTCTTTATTCTGAGGAGCAATGTGGGCTTAAAAATAAAATTTAGGTAAAATGCTATCTTGCTAAGAGAATAATGCAATCATCAATCCTTCAGAAAATTTCTGGTACGAAGTATGACTGCCATCAAACTGTCAAGAACATCTTGCACAGTAAGCGTATCTCCGACGAGATTTGGGTGAGTATGCGATGGTCTACTTATGTGTGTCACTGTACACTAAAATAAATATCAGAAATGCAATCCCATCAACAACCCCACATTTACATACGCTCTCGTATGAAGTGAAAAGGCTCATTTCTGATTCGGGAAGAACATTCCGAATATGAATAGAAGTTAACAGGGCTTCAAAGTCTCGATAACGAGCGTCAAATCCAAACGCTGAGCTTTGTGGGCTCCTCTCTTCCTCTGCCTCTCTTTACTCTACGAGAATGCTAGCTTATATACCCTGAGTTTCCTAATTACATAAAAAAATTATTGTTGCGAAACGGGTAAGTTTTAGCCAAGCATTTTTTGGAAAAGAGGTTTCGAAATTGCACGTCAGATTAAACGATTTATTCGGAGTAGGAAAAATCTGCGCTACTTCGCACTCTACACACGACTTTTTTACTTATTAAACCACATTTGTTTAGTACTATGAATATCCAGCATGACTATCTCTCAATATTCTACGTGCATTCAAGTTCAGCTCTGATTGATACGCTTCTGATCGACTGTCACGAGTACAACAGGATATGGGTTCATCGTACGGCAAAACTCGCCTGGGGTCGGGGCAGCAAAGATGTCTAAGACAATTCATATCATTGTTCTCGTGATGATCGTGAACGAATGCTGTCCACATGATCACAAACCATTATTTTTGCTCGCATTACGAGATAGATCGTAATTATTTAGAGCCAAAATTGCCCGGAGCTCAAATCTCTTTACGGCGCTGGGAAGACGCACCCTCCCAGCTGAGCTGTAATGACCCTGAGGAGCGAGTCTTCAAGCTTTGGCTCCGGGGTATCAGGGTTCTAAGGAGCGCCAAGAGACGATGAACCGCGGACGGAAATGCTGTGCATTGTCAGCAGTTCGTCGATCTTCTGCTAAAGCGAAACTCGCCCGCGATAACCGCGAGGCCTGCACCCTTTATGTGAGCCAGCTGATGGTTTGCAGGCGCTCATTCAACTGCACCGGGACAAAGAAGGTGACTCGACCATTACAACTTGGAAAAATTTGCACTGATGATATTGCACCTCTCGGAGGGAGAAAGCGAAGACGTGCGCACGATAGCGAATAACTGCAGCCAGTAGCTGTGAGATTTTTAAGCCATTAACGTCTTTTCGACGCCGAAATTCAAAATTAAACTTAGGGAGTCCGCAGTAAAAGTAAAATCTAGCAAAAGATTTAGGCAAAAGATGGGGTAAACACCGTAAAATGTGATCAAATTAAAAAGCTGAATTTACATTTGCTCATCATTCTGTGTTGCATGTGATACAACTAGTAGACGCACTCGCCAAAAATGGTGGGACAAATGATGTTAATTTCTTAAGATATCCTCTTATTTACGGTCTATTTGACATGAAATAATGTTTTCAGTATCACTTGTACAAACTTCTTTCTCTGATAATCTCGCTAATTAGTTAGAAAAACAGACCCATTATTTTTTTCCCATCTAAATCCTTAAGAGTTTGACAGAGAGACGGACGGATCAACTAACTAAGCTTCACTGGGCTATTATTATATAGTGGGATAGTAATATTTATAGAAAGACAGTTTGCAATCACACGAAAGTATTACAAAGTACTGAAAGCATATATAAATTTACACACAGCTAATTAAATTATAACGTGAGATTAAGAGTTCAGTTCTCCGATGATATTCAGTCAAAGGATCACTGCGTAACTCATCATTTAAATTTTATAATTTTGTACACAGAAGTTGTAGCCTGTGAGGATTCCCATAAGGCCCAGGAAACAAAGTCATTATCCATTTAAAGCGGACGACCAAACTCGCTTTCCCAGTCGCGATGTCGCTCAACTGAAGGCCGGTGACCCTGAAACTCGGCGTGCCCTTGGCCCTGGCGGGCTGCAGTGATGCAAAATAAAGCTCCCAGCGGGTAAGCCTATAAAGAACGCTGCGAGAGAATAGATAGAACAGTTATCCTCGTTAAATTCTGCTGCATTGCTAATTTATTCGAGACAAGACCGCGCGGTCCTGAGAACGTTGACTCTTGCTCTCGGCATCTGCCGTACAAACTCTCTTTCTTCAGCTGGACGGCCGTGCCTCACCCCAGCCCCCCAAGCGTTTCCTCTGCTAATGTCATTTCCGTCTAAGACTCTGATCTCTTCGCTTAGCTCTTGATTTCATAGGAGACTCTCCTTTAAAATGCATTCTTTCCAACATCAATTGCACTCGACCGTTTCCCTGCCCATCCATCCTCCCCGTCGCAAACACTCTCTCTGAGCCTTCCTTTGTTACGAAACGGCTGTCCTGACTCGCCGACTTCGACCACAACATTGCGTTTTTCTCAGCACCGTGTTGTTGGGGACCCGCCAACTTCATGCTCCACTGAAACTCAAGGTGTACTTTCCTGGGAAGGAATGTTCCACTAAGAAGTGGTAATAGTGCAAATAATTTGAAACTTGCTTTTCGAAAACTGTGAAAATTGTTGCCTCTTGTGCTATCACCGTACGTAAGTTTTTTATTTCTTGAATTAATTTGATCAAACTGTACTTAAACTTATTGTGGGCAAGTTTAAAGTACACTTTACATTTTCTCACACTGTTGAAATTAATGAAGATAAATAATAATAATATAAACAAACGATTTCTCAGGAATTCATCAAGCGTGTAAAATAAAAACGTCGGAGAGAAAATTTATAATATCGTTGAAGATGTAAGTAAATGTGTGTTTTAAGTTTCGATTTACAATTGCTATAGGAGAGCAACTCCATGGTTTTTTCTGACTTGGAATATCAATTTTCAAACAAAAAGCCTACGTATTCTTTGCCATCAAAAATCTGATGCAATGAGTCTAAAACCTACCCTGATTGTTTATCATTTTTTGTATTCTAAGTCCTGTCATACGAGACATTTTATGTCTTATCATTTTGGTTTAAGAATAAAAATACTTTAAGCTTCTCACGAGCTCTGTGGCTTCACCGCAGTAGCTGAACATAACAACCAATAGCAAGGTTACCAAATTTATTTGTGTGCATCTATTTTCAAATATATTTCACGAAGATTTTTTAAATATTCATTCTACTGATTATAAATTCTAAGAATTCCTCGAGTGAAGAATGAATAGAAAATCTTCAAAAATTGGTAATGTTCATTGTTAAACAAATAAACGTATGCAGAAATTTAGCGTAGAAAATTAGCTATGGAAGGAAGTCCCCCCAAAAAAAAACCGCAGACCTTTCAAGCTTGTACAAAATTTGAAATTTCACAATGGTTTTACTGTTCATTTCCCATTGCAGCATGTGAGCTTCACTGGAAGACCCCTAATGTGAGGGTCGCTGGAAGCGCTGTTCACTGAATGCGCAGTCTCATTAATGCTATTCCACATTCTAAATCTTGGTCAAAAGAAAGTGAATGCACATTAAATGAAAATAAATTTACCAATAGTCAGATTTCATTTCCACAATTTCAGGTGAAAAATCGATTAACATTTGATGCAAAATTCATCTTCACTTGATGCAAACAAACTTAAAAATATTTAAAACAAGATAGTCAGTAAAAATTCTTCTACCTAACTCTTGAATAAGGATCTTCGAGCCTTGGTATGAGTAAAAGGTTTCTTTTGCAAAAATATGATCTCATTTCACATTTAAAATTCAACATACGACAGATTTGAGTTCGTAAATTTCGAGTACAAGTTTTGCAATAACAGTTACGATGTCCTTTCAATGTACCATCTCGTTGTAAACAGTTAAAATAAAAAGTAAATTGACGTCTTCAATTTCATTCACTTGAAGTGAATATATATTTCGAGGTATCATCAACTTTTCAACGAAAGCAAAATCTTATGGCACGTCCCAAAAATGACTTTTCACTATGATGTAAACCTAGAATAATGAAATTCTAATGATACCTAAAGATGTTAGCAAAGTGTTTGTTCACAGTTATAGTACATGGAAATAATGAATATTGAAATCTTAATAAAATCAAAGTTTTTGCTTCTTTAAATAGAAATCCCAGACAAATTTGATTCTACTCATTACTTCCATTAAAATGCATCGAATCATCCAGGAAACACCGTTTATGCATGCATTATTCACAAAATAATTTCGAAACATAAAGGTGAGCCACCCTTGACTATTCTTACAAGGCAACCCTATGGAGAACGTGTCATTGTCCGAGCTGAGATGCGTTGCGAATGCATAGCGTAAAATTATTCCGACTTTAATGAAGTCTGCCGAGGGCGGACGCTGCTAGCGTCAGGAGAGCCGAGAAAGCCGCCCGCGCGACCGCCGCTGTCGGGCCGACATATGGCACGGAATGTCAGCCACAATTGAGGCTCAAAAATGAGCTCCTCACATGCACTGTACTTTCCAAAATCTTCTCTCGCGTGAATTCAAATTTGCACCCGATTCTCAGAAAATTAATTTCGAGAGGTTTCTTAAATCTTCCAGGTCGAAGTTTTGAACTCTGTATTCAGCTCTTCTGATGGCAGATTATTTTCTGCATTGAAAAAATTACCAGGTTATAAAGTGCTATGCGTTAAAAGAATTCAAAATATATAGGAAGAATTCTTCATGTTACCTCAAAAACGCATAAATCATTTTCAATCTGAAATTAAAAATTCAGTCGGAAACTTTTTGAGCTCCCCGCAGCTAAGCGAGCGGTGCATTTTCAAAATGTGGCCACCTGAGTTAAATTTACTGGACGTTGGATGAGATCATCCACTCAATACTCCTGTCTGAAACTTGCCTCATGAGTTAAAGGCTTCCTTGAAGTAAATGCACTCCCAGGAAGTCTGCGCGGCGGAAACCCAGCGTTTGTCTTCAATATCTTACTAAAGCGCTGAGTAACCATTTATTTTCTCCTTAATTTTATATCCTCATTCAGAGGATTAAAAATCGGAAAGTTCGAGCGATAATTAGAGCAGAGTTTGAGAACCAACAACAGACTGCTACTAGACTAATGAATGCTTCCGGGACTCGCTAGAGGGCCATTCATGATCACAGCCATCAGAATATCAGCCGGTCTGAGCAGCTGACGGCGCGCATGAGCATTCGAGTCGCTTTCCTCTCCCTCAATGGGGACGAGGAGAGGAGCCTCACTGACGAGGGAACCTGAGGCAAGTCCTTGTGAGTCAAATCACTTAAGAACCCAACTTGTAAGCCCTCTCTGTTCCGTGTTTTGCGACACTCCTTATATCACGATACGTAAACAAGTTCTAAAGACGAATTGATAACATTTTTCGAGAGCAGAATTTACTGGTCCTTTTGACAATTTAAAATTTCATCCTTAACATTTGCTGTCTCTGTTTCATTAACTTCAAAAAAAATAAAGAGCCTGTTCATTCTCTCTTCCAGCTAGCAGAAAAATGGTCGCAGTTCCTCTGCCACTGCATCAAAGTTCGATGGGCATTTTCAATCAATTATTTTAGTCCATTTTACATCCCTGATAAATTGCTTCGCAACTTTGTTTCTTTATACTAGAGAGATTGTATTTAAAGTCACTCAAGTTCAAGCGCGACAATTTTCCACAACATATCTGGTCATACTGATTTTTTCACATATTTCAAAAAATTTAAAAACGTATTGTTCAGGGACTTTCCCATCATATTTTATCCATTCACACATAAATATCATTTGTTTTCTAATCTAGCGTTTCTGTACACAAGTAAATACATTATGACATGTCTTTTTGGCATAAAATTTTTCTATGGAACGTCAAATGACTTACATCCAATTAAGGTGAAGGCCTTAGTTTTCATGACTGCAGCTCTGTGATATTGGCGGATGACTACCGAATTTGTTTAGAATATCGCGCCCGACCAAATTCCTTCTGGTGTGTTTGTAAAATTTGCAATGACAAATTACCAAACTTAGTGCATTAAATAAGGGCGAAAGCCATTTAGAAATAGTGATTGTTTTTTTCAGAGCAAGTCTACGACCAATTTTCCTCAGGTGCGGTGTCGAGGGCCTCAAGAGGATGCGTTCCCAAGGCAGGTGACTTCCTCGAACGTGAGAACAGGAGCGGTGAGTCGCGAGCACAAAAGAATTGGTGCAATTAATCTCAACTTTCTTCCCACAAGCGAGAAAAATAGAGTGACAGACGCGCCCAAGAGGTGGGAACATAATCAGGACCTGGAACTGGCGCAAGCAACACTTTCAAACGCGGTCAGTCTCTCACCCAAGATGCTTGCTTGACTCTATAGTTCAGGGCTTATGTCCAATACAGAGTCATATCATTTGCACCTGTGATAACGGCTCTAATTTGGGTTCACAGTGTGTATACTTCAGATATGCATGACATCCAATACACTTTTCAGGTCAAATGCGAAAAAATCATCTTTCTTGTCAGAGTACATAAAAGGAACTCTGCAATTGGTACATTGTGAATGTACGGCCAGATTTGCATGCCCCTTGCACTTCCATAATAGTTAAACAACGGGTTTTCCTCCAGAAAACATGAACTCAAACGAATGGNTGCATGCCCCTCGCACTTCCATAATAGTTACACATCGGGTTTTCCTCCAAAAACATTAACTTAAACGAATGGCAAAATATAAGCTGAAAAGCAGATTGTTCTAGATTGCAATCAGAAACTTTTTCGTTGTTGAAGGAACTCAGCTTACAATCGCAAAAAAGTACTTGAAAAAAAGTGGAAATCAATTCAAATAATTTAAGCGTAGATGCTTAACTTGCGGACCCTACGTGGTTGCTGTACGACTGTGGTAGTATAAAATTAATTTTTTCAAAAGTAGACAAATATTGATAGATGCAACGAATGAAATTGGCTTGCCTATTTTTGAAACGTCGTACAATGAATATGCAGTACTTTAACCAAAATAAATACCTCATTAACGAGGTTCATAAGAAATTTCCCTCACACAAATCAATGAACAGATCCTCCAGACACTAGAGCTCAATCCCCACACCATCGTGAAAATGAAATTTGTGAAGGTAGAATGTAGGCATCTCGTATGATTTTTCTCGCTATTTTTGAGCCCGTATAGTTTCATCTATGACAATTCAGGATTCAGACTCGAAATTTCTCAGTCGATTACTTTTCAATGAACTAATCAAACAGAGAAGAGCTTTTACAACCTACTAATGGAGACTATAAACATTGTTAAATCTTCATACAAGCAGCGTTAAGCATGTACTAATATGCCACTCCGCGATTGCATTCGTTAATATTTGAAAAAAAACTCCTCGAAAATCATTATTTTCAGTTGAAATTCGAGCCCTCCCACGATGTGAATTCTTCCCTGATAACATAAACTGTTTTTCTGTCAATTTTCAGCTCAAGAACTCCAAGTTAGGTTCGTACTGAAGCTTAGCACAGACTTTATTCCGAGATTCTTTCAACGGCATTTGTCGGGACAAGTTACATCTCCCTAATGAAAGAGCGCTTATACAGGCTAAATATTTCGAGCTGAAATAGTGTCCATCTTACCTGTCCCTACTAAGCGAAACTCCGCGTTGCCTGTTGCTTTGTTCATTTATGACGGGACGAAAACTAATCAAGAAACCTAATTTTAAAACTAGCAATGTGTTTTTTTTGCTTGAAGAAACATTTCAGAAAGCGTTTTTTGCGGAATGGAGAACCCTGTCAACTGAAAAGATAATCGTTCATAAAATCCAACGAGGCGAGCTTATTTCTAAAGCTTACTCTTTTTGCATAAATAAAATTTAAATGGAAAGGAGATTCAGCACAACATGGAACGCTATGATACGCTTGACTGAATGGAGAGTTTTTTTAAAGAATTCTTAACCTCCAGGACTTCTCAAAGTTTTTCCTTTTTAGCAAGGGAGAAAAAATTAGATATTTGGACTCCATAAGTTACCCTGTTTTTATAAAACTTTAACTTTACTTTTGGGGCTTAACTTTACTTGGTTGAGCTATATAAATAGACGAAGTAAAACATGATTTGAAGATTGCCCTCGATTTTAACATTACAGTAATTTTTTCTCGAAATACTAACGACACAGAATTGGTCCTTGTCGCTGTAAGAATCAGCACCATGCGTTCATGTCATTCATACATGAACCTATTGTAAATAGGTTAAATTTACTCGAATATCAACAGACTCACATTGGTTATGATTCAGTTTTAAATTTTGATCTCGGTTGTCTATTTAACTCATAGTGGCTGAGCCTAGGCATGATAATAGAAAGAAATTCACCGCATTCGTCGTCTGCTTTCTAACACGTGTAGTGGATTTTTTCTTCTAAACTTGGAGACATGGATCACATTCATTCAAAAGGCATTGCATTAATTATGTATATCAATAATTTGCTCATTTTTTCTTCGTCGCTGTACGTCATGTCCACCGTTTGATGGGCGTAACTTATGTGCATCGTAAACGATATCGTATAACGATAAAGATAATTGTACAGTAGTTCTATAATCATATGATATACATATTACTGATATATAACATAGCATATATAATTTTTAAATTGCTTCCAAAACAGTGTTTCTGAGCTGGATTCAGGACATTTAATCTTCAAACACAAGTTATTTCAACAAAACAAAAGTCGTTAGTGTTAATTTTTCATAAGTTTCAGAAGAGTCATTCACTCGCTACATTCGCTAAACGGGTTCGTTTTGATTAAAAAGCGATTAAATAAACAGTTGAACTAATTTTGCCAGGAGCAGGCACGCTAAAAGGAGTTAAAAATAAATATGATGAGAATCCAACATACCCGCACTTATTAAATGGGACTATAGCCTGATTTAGTTCTTAGATACAGATTTGGTATAGCTTTAATTAAATTTTATATGAACACTAGAGTATGAACACTAGAGAGTATGAACACTAGAGTATGAAAACTGAAGTATGAACACTAGAGTATGAACACTGGAGAGTATGAACACTGGAGAGTATGAACTCTAGAGTATGAATACTGGAGAGTATGAACACTAGAGAGTATGAACACTGGAGAGCATTACCAGAAGGTAATAAGGGACTCCTTCTATAGTATAAAACAAATTTAGAAACTACAGTTTTACACTGCAGGATATGTTCTCTCCAAGGGAATATATGCTCTGAATACAGTAGGCTTGCACTGAGTAGGAAATGATCGCAGTTCAGCTGAGCAACCCCCTGACGGCGACTGGGCTGACTTCCTCGATCACTGAGCTCCGTGTCTCTGTTAGTGCATTGTTCCATCTGTTTCATATAGCACCAGTAATATAATTCCATGAATGACGTTGATTAACGCTCATGAAGTGATCCTTTTTCCTACTCCTTATAACCAATTCTTAATTACTCTGGACGAAATGTCTTTATGTTGCTCGTTTTACTAAATTTACAATAAGGAGAAGGCCATGCGATATATGTTGCTCCAAATCGTACCAGCGTTACTCACTGTTTCACAGCACTTTGCTTTTGGTTGAGGATCTAATTAAAATTTCATTGAAAAGTCACAAAACTTTGTGCGTACTTACAAGATTTAGAAAATTTGCTGAAGAGATTTAGAAATGAAATAACATGCATCGCTGAATAAACAAAACCTTCATGCTCGCTTTTAGAAAACTCTTATACGGCTAGTAAAATTTTCCTGTTTAAGATGGCTATGGTTACATCGTTAAAATATGCCACTCGACTCTTCTAAAAGAATAATAATATGTTTTGACAGATATCTACCCTGATTAATTGTTCATACAAATTTGTCATCAGTGAATATCGTGGACGCTCACTCATTGTATCATAGATTACAAAACCTTTTCATTAAATAAATAGTGCACCTCTCATCCTAACAGTGTATCTAAACGTCGGCTATTTCTGTCTCAAAATTGGTGAAAAATGATCATTTTCGCTGTAATATTGCATTATCTCATAGATATTGACCCGCCCAAGCTGAGCCATCCGATGCTGAGTCATCGGATATCCAACTTCTCCGCTTTAGCGATGCGAGAATTGCGTAGACATCCAAATTTGGACGTCCACGCCTGTTGCTCATGGTACTCAATAAGCACTCAAAATTCCTGCCGTGCCGAGCGGCCTAAAGACTAACGGCGCTGCGCTCTCAGACAACCTTGCTTCCCACAAAGGTATCCGGAGCAGGGGCCTCAGACTGGCAGCTGCTCCAAGATAAGATCAATTCAATAAAGGCTGTTGGGTGCTTTTAAAGAGCGACAGGTGGCTCCACAAGGAAGAAAGCTTCGGACCCGTGTCAGATTCTAATAGAGCTTGTGTCAGACAGGAATTTCATACTGTGTTTATTCATACGAATATACGTTCATTTCTTTAGATACTAGCCGTTCAAACTGAATGAGGCCAAGGAATTTAAAATAATTGATGGAAATTACCGGTAAAACTTTTGAGAGTTATTGACATCACTTTTCTCTTTTCTAATTTTTCAACCTTGCTAAATTGTTCTAGTTCATTGCTATTTAAAAAGCTCATATAGTTACCAATTACTTTTAATAACACAGTCGAGGCCGTGTTTTCAGGCGTTTCCATTTCGTGTTCTTTAACCAGAGGAAACGGTTCTAAAATTTCGCTCAAAGTAGACGGGAAAGAACGCTTTTAAATAATAGAAACCTTACATATGCATTAACTGAAACTATTTTTCAGTGATAATACCCCTGATTTTTCCGTTCTTAAATTATTCATTAGAAATTCGCCCTAATTTATGGCAATATTCCTCCATTTGGTCTCCAATCTTTGCGCAAAAAATATGTGATTCGTAATATAACAATCAAGCTCTATAATCGGACTTGTGAACTGCGTGACTTATTGGAAGAATTTTAAGAATATATTTATTGTGGCTTTTGTGCATCCTGTCTGTCTCTAGTATTCATTTTAGTTTTGCATTTTCAAATGTGATTGAAAATTCATTTAATTTGTTTTTCAGCCTGAGGATAATGCATGACACGTTGAAACGTTGTATCTTATAACAAGACAAATAGTATTTTTCTTGAAATGATTGGTAGCTATTTGACTATTATAAAACCTCTGCAAACCAGAGCAGAGGAAGGGCACATAGAAATAAAAATAATCATATTCACCCCCTGACAAAATCTCGACTATCTGTCCACATTGAAATTTCATTTGAATGTGAGTGTGTTCGTTGAGGTTCGGAAAGATCAGTTTCAACTCAAACATATGTAAATGTAGGCCCATCTCTTCTAACAAAAGCTTTAATCCTTGAGTTCAATAAGAAATTAGCCATACAAGCAAATTGTACTTATAGGCAGGTTTTTTGAAGACCGTATCTTCAAGACAAAAAAGAATCAAAACAGTGGAGAACACCTTTAATAAAAATTGCATACGTTTCGGAATACAAAGCTTCCAAAATCAGTGCTGGAAAAAGCATAGAAATAAATTTTTAAAAACTTTTTAAACTTCAGATTATGGCGAAAAAAAATTGAATTTTTTTAATCTGTTCTTTTTCACCTCTGATAATGGGAACGTTTTATTCCGAAACGTATAAGATTTATACTCAGTACGTTGGCAACTAGTTTGGTCCTTCTTTTTATCTTAGAGATTTGCTACTGCTACGGATTTGCACAAGTATACTTCCTAGCTCGTGATTATCATCTCGATCGCTGTCAGTGCAAATTCTTATGGAGCTCAAGGAGACACAGAGGAAATATTCTTCGAAGCTGCCATGTATTCTTTGTACAGCTGTTCAACAAATCATTGGTATAACTCATCAAAATGCTAGAGTTAAATTATGAAAACGAATTGAATCTCATTATAAAAAGAGCTGGGAAAAGAAGACAACACATTACACAGTGACTGCATTTCTGTACTCACCGAAGACGGCAAGGAGAAGCAGCAAGCAGACGCTGATCTGCATCCCGATGAGTAGAAGTAGCTAACGAAAATGAAGAGCTTATGACGTGCTCAATGTAAGTACCGTGAACTGAGTTAGATATTAGAGTCAAATCCGAATCAGAAAGCTTTGTTTTGAATTTAATTACTTCTTGACTATTATTCTCAATCTGAAAATAGAGACAATGAATAAGATTAAGCAAACAAATCTATAACCCAAACAATAATTAACATATAAGCACGCTCTACCTTAAGGTCCAACGGAGATTGTACAAATGCGAGTTTCCGTAGACGTTCTTACCAACAAAATTACACAGCTCTCCGTTCCAAATTCAGTTACTAGTCAGTCTCCATCCCTGTGATTCTATGGCTCTTGAATGGAACGATCTCAACCATCTAGCCGGCTAACAAATTTTCAACGATATCGTTTTTTTTACGAGGCAGATGAGCATTGAGCTACTGATTCGCGTAACTACATAATGTCAACAATCTTGTAAATTACTTGTCGATTAGCTATTCTTCCTCCGCATCGTAGCGCAAATTTTCAATCTCGAGACGGCAATTGTAGGAGGGAGGGAAGATTCACTCCTGCCTAGACTAAGCAAAAAGAAGTAATGCCCTTAGCTCCCTGTAGCAACACCAAATCAGTGAAACTAACTTTCAATTACAAATTCCAACTTGAACGACTTTTGCAACATAAAAACAAAAGCTTGTAAAATTCCATTTTTTTACATTTCAACACGAAGTGAAAGGTCGATTCTCATGAGAAATACGGCCACAGTTGTAATATGGAATAGCCAATACATACGAGACCCTCAGTGTACTAGATTACTATTATTTGTCAGGTCTACAACTTCCTACTGAAAAGAACACCAATGTACCGTCCCAGTACGAGAATAATTATCGTTAATAATAACTCTTCTGCTTCGGTAATGTTGTGATTAGGGACTTCTACAGCTATTCAGTTGGCTGGAACGAAGTGAATTGATTCATTGCACCCATTACTATTTGTTAATGGGGTGACTAGGAGAATCAGGGCTCGGTCGTCCAACTGTCACTGCCCAGCAACAACTGGTCTGTAGCAGAAAAAAGTGCAAAGCAGAAACGCGAGAAAGAAAACCGCAAAATTTTACCGTAAAACTTCCCTTCGTTTTGTTCTTCCTTTCTCATGAGAACATAAATATTCTGTTCATAAAACTCAAATCTAGGACTTATCTCTCAATTATAAACCGGCATTCTTTGGATTCAAAATTCCGGTCAACGGATCGGTATCGAACGTGCGTTGAAGTTCCCAGACTCGCATCTTATTCGATCTCACTAACTAATGGTCGCGTTATTGGTGAATTTCAAATTTTCAGTTCCACTTTAGAGAATCCTTGTATTGTACGGAATAATATGATTTCAAGCAGCATTGAGTACTGAAAAGACGGCAATGAACTTAATTAACTTAAGAAGCAAGAGCCTCCCCATTATAGAAGCAAGAGCACTGCTTTGCCGTACTATTATTAAAAATTGCATTAAGTTAACGACATTAGAACAAAAGGGAATTCAATTTCAGTATCACATTGTATGCCATTGCGGAACAGTAAAAAGTTTTATTACAGTTTTGTGTCGTCAGCCGGCAAGTGCAAATAAAGAGCAGCGCTCGTCGCTCGTGTGCACCATCATTGATGATGACGCGCTGTCACAACAAAGCCATTTAGAAATCGAACTTAGCGAAAGGTGCAACTTCCCTTAGAATATATCTAAACCAGTAGTGAAAATATGAACAAAACAAGCGCGAAGGAAAGCGGAGTGCATTGTTCGAGGAAAACAACAAATAATTTTCCTGATGCAAGCTTTCAGTAACAAAATTTACGACTTGTTTCCGTGCCCGCGATTGCAAGAAAGCATTTCCTCAAGCAATCAGTAGTGTTTCGAGAGCGATAAGAAAAGAAAACCTATGTGTCAAACCATGTTATTATTGATATTTTCTGTCTATTTACCAGCATCGTGTCGCGAAAAACAATTGTTTTATTTGATTACGTTGCTCGACGATGGAGCAGTCCGAGAGAGTTCACTGCCCTCGTCCCCATTAAAGAGGGGGTAAGCGGGTCCCCGTCTCACAGTGATGAAGTGTGGATCTCGACCGCAAATCTGCGCCATTCTTAGCAAATGCGGAACGTTTGTGAAAGCCACAAGCACTAGTTTGTCGGTGCACTTGATTTTAATAACTCTCTCAGTACGGCGTAATGAGTTAAATTATAACACACCAGAATCGATAATTAAACTTCTTACTTATGAGCAGTAGTCGAATACGTTTGGCATACTGTTAATACCGGAATTTCAGAAACCAAGAGTTTCTACCAGCAGTGCGAGAGCGGAACTGATTTCATACATCTGATTTGAACAGAGTAATCACTAACAGCGAAGCAAAGCCTCGTAGCTAAAGCTGTGAATTTGAGATATTTATATTAATACAGTATACACTGGTTACACATTCAAATCCTTTCAAAATAGTTACATCATTATCTCCTTACATTATACGATATGTATCCTAATGACAGACCCAAGTGGTTTCTCCGGCTGTTATATACGTACTCCTCTGTTAATACAGTAATGCCCCCTCGTTTGGGATACTGAATTCTAGATGAAGTTCCCAAGTTTTTCATCACACGTGCAAATTTTCATGATTCAAATCTTTGGCTTTATAATCCTTTTCACGGGTATCTATTTTGATACTTGTCAAATGAGGTCATAAACTTGTAAATCGTTTGCCTGCATAACTGCCTTCTGAAGCACGGAGCCTCAAAATGCTTATGGCCGGTGCAACACGTACGCACATCGCTGAGCGACCAAATGCTAAGTGCCAGTGCAACACGAACGCACATCGCTGAGCGACCAAATGCTGAGTGCCAGTGCAACACACACAGCACTATGGGCAAAATGCCGAGTGGCAGAGCAGCGCGCGCAGCACTGAGTGATGGAATGCAATAGTGACAGCTTTCCTTACAGGGGCTTTCTAAGAAACACGTCTTTCCCCTGAAACTAAAATTTTACCGCAATCCACCCCTCACAAGAAAACTAAAGCTGCTACGAATTTAGGAATGAAGGATGGCAAAGGCCTGCTTGGAATTTTTTGTATTTTGAATGGCACAATTAAGATCAGAAATGTGAATTGTGATGCCGTAACATAATAGTGGTAGTGAACATATGAAAAGGAGTGAAAAGCATGCATTAAAGGAAATAACAATGAATGTCAAATATCTCGATGTACTGAATTAACCGGTTCTGCGAGCCGCGTCATTTATTCATGGACGACATTTTCCCGGATTATTGGTGGTTATTGTCATTGGAGAAAATGAATTTCAAAAAGAACCACGCGTAGTTCACTGGTCGTGTTTCTCACATTCCTTGCCCCCCTTTTCCTTGCTGGAGAGCTGAATTAGAACACGGCCTTTAGCTCAGCCTTCTGACCGAGCGTGTGCTGTTGCCATCGACGCATGCCTCTTGAAAATCAGGTTAGTTTTTCCAAGACGAATGTCTGAAGACGTTCCATGCACACATTACAGGCCTCGAAGGGAAAATAGAAACACTTCGGCTGCACAATTAAAAGAGGGTTGTCCAATTAGTTACGAATACATTTCAATTCCCTCCGAAGGCCCGGACATCTTAGTTTCATACCATACGACAGCTGCATTATAAGTTTTTCTTACAGAAAGTTTCTGGATGTTTTACCATCTACCAAACTAAGCCGACAATTACGTTGTCCGACATTTGCGAGAAGTGATGAAACGACTAAACATGGCTCGACATACAGTCTCTTCAGATTTCTAAGCTGCCTAGTACCCTGAAGCCTCCAAATGTTGAAGACATATCTTTGGACGTTCTGCAGACCACTCTGTAAATAGTACACCACAGCCTGACCAACCGCCCATTGTTCTGCGCTGGAGCTGATATGAGACCATGGCTGCGGACACGGAGCGGGCTCTTCGGTAACGGAAACCAGAGTATCATGCGATCCAGTTCCCTCTACGTGGTACTTCTGAGTAACTCGAGAAGAGTACGTTTTTCGTTATTTTCTCCAATCTTAAACACTTTGTACCTGAAATTAAAGAATAAAATTCCTACCAACAACTTAACTTGTAGAATTCCGAAAGTAAGACAAATTACAAATTGACTTAAATGGTTCAGAAATTGAAGAAATAATGCTCCACCAATGGTTTTTATAGGGCGCGGAATTGAATTGGGCACCAATTCCATACATCACCTATTAAGTTTGCCCTGATGTAATTCAATTTCTAGCATTTTTCAAACGAAGAACAGAGGCAACCCACCAAATCAGTATATATGAAGGCTTTGACATATACTGATGAATTATTTTCATCACTGAACTGGTAGAAAAAAGTGAATCCTGCGCCAATCCTGCGGGAACAAAGGCTTGCGAGTCTGTATCATTACTAGAAAGTCGCCAGAAACTTGACGCGTAATAACTCTAGGAAGACGGCAAACAGCGGCGCATGCGTGAATGGTAGCAACTGGGCTCATTTCTCACGAGAAATTATCGATACAAATTAGGGAGTCGCCAGCAGCTTCGGTCGCTCCGGACGTTGAGCCGGCAATCTGTAGAGAACCGGTTTGAGGTGCAGGCTCCATGCAACGATTCTGTAACGGTTCTTCGCCATAAAAACCGTCCTCAGTGTCACCCGCGGGCTCAACTCGTCTATCAAATTAATAGTTGAGAGGAGGGCGAGAGACGGCGCCGCAAGCGATCCCGAGATGATATAGATTCATGATAATATCTCCGTGATATACATTAAGTTAGGTGCCATGGCAGAGCTCCCCTATGGGGAAACTGCTGGCATCTCGGCGGAGAAGCTGCGTGAAAGAGAAGCGTCTTTTCTGAAGGTCATGCGCGAGGAATCTCAAGGTTATCTTGCATTGAGATATGGTCGTACACGGGTTCGTAAATTTTGCATTTGCAGCCTGACTATCGAGAAGCTGACGCGCTAAAGGAGCGCGCACGTTTCAACCCCAACCACGGAAGTTTCTCCAAGCAAGTGGTCGCAAGACGGACGACCGCAGTGCATACACGAGTTTCTCGCTATTTTTCGAGGGAGTGCCGCCACCTCGGAGTTCGGTCGCAGGCTAATGTCACGCAGCCCAGAGATCTATCTGCAGCACTCCGCGCACCCACTCCTGGCCTCTGAGAGCTTGCAGAAAGCAATTGAAAATAACCAACTCTTTTGCTTTGACGTATTTGCATCTCCTGAGAAATTAATATTTATTACACGTCCAGCTTATGTATCGTGTTAGGGCAAACAGAAATGTGTAATGTTTCATTCTGAATGAGTCACCCTATCCTTTTAGAACGAAGTGCAACAAAAAACGTCTTTGTTCTAGTCGGGAGACAAGTAATCTCTGGGATGAAGAGATGTTTTGTTCCGGTGATGGAAATTGCATCGGGAGCTTTTTCTTGCTACGTTAATTCCGAGTTACTAAATGAAATTGCGGTTACAGAAGACTTCATGCAGTCGCTTCAGCCCAGGAGTTGACTCGAAGTCTAAAAACGGCATATTTATGTTTCTAGAGCTTCTATCTTTGTTCGCACCTATAGTGTTCACGATGTGAAAAAAATATTAAAATTTTTTTAGATTAATATAAATATCTTAATTGCTGAATTAAAAATTGATGCACTCAGCGATCCTAGCGTTTACTTCGGTAGCCTCCAATAGTTGACTCAGCCATCAACTCGAGTCCAGTCGCTACAGAATAGAAAGTAATCCTGAGGCGGGCGTGGCGCCCTGGACAAGGCCCTGTCCGTCCTCCGGTCCTTTGCCTCCGAGGCGCATTTAGAATCAAAATTGCAAGGCCAAAGACTCAGTTGAGATCATGGTTTAACGACCAAGTTATAGATGTACATATGTGAAGAAAAAAATGAATGAGGTTTTCAAAGGCTTGTAATGTCGTAACTTTCGTAGAAGAAGCCCGGTCATTTTTTGTTTTGTCGTTGCCCGCGGTAGCTAATCCAAAATTGTGCTCCAAGCAGTGAAAAATTTTCTGCTTTAGCTAAGCAGACGCTGAAGCGACTACTTTTCTCGTCATTTTATAAAATTATTCAAGTGAGAAAAACTCATGATTTCTATTCGGTACGAAGTTGAGAGTAAATAACAATGTTAAAGCGTAACGTAAAAGGCTGAAAAAAATGGAGAAGTCGACGCGTGATTGCGCTTTTATTACTTTCCAAACAAGATGTTGTATAGAGAGTGAAAAACAAAATTCTTTCGTAGAGTTTGACACATTAATATATATAGGTAAACATTTCTCTTTCGAGAGTTATCCTTCCTTATACCTCACTCAAAAGATCAATCCCGTAAATCAAATTCATCGAAATGAAACATGCTGTAATGTTTCCGATGCAGCTCGCATATTTTTCTATGTTTTTTTTATCATAAATGAGTCTCAGATGAAAATATTTCTAAGCCCCTTTGGAGGAAGGATGAACGAGACAAATGAACAGGCGGAAGTGTCATCTGGAGACTGTAAAGCTGCCACCAGCACTGCAACCATGTCATGGGTTCACGTGGACCTGCCAGGTCTACCGGATGCCTGGCTCGAATGCAGGTTATTTGCACAGGTAGCTGCACAGGTGGCTGCACAGGTNACTGAACTATTGCTGAAACTTACTGAACCTTACTTATTGAACCTGACTTACTGAACCATTGCTGGAATTTACTGAACTATTGCTGAAACTTACTGAACCTTACTGAGCCACTACTGACACTTAATAAACCATTTCTGGCTAACACCTTGGCTGCAATCCTCCTCACAGAAAAACTTTCATCTCGACAAATATCCAGTTGTGAATTTAAAAATTAAGGCTTTTATTTTCACAAATTTAGTTATCCTATTAATTTTCATTCTAATTTAAACCAGCTATTCGAGTAATGAATGCAATTTTCATAAAATTAAATATTTATATTCGTGGAAGTTAGTGCTTTGGTTGTGTTTGATTAGGTTGAATGATCGCGTGTACCAAATATGACGCACGTCGCAGTTTGAGTGTAAATTATGTAAGATCTAAGCCATTCAAATTAATGATGATGATTTCATGCACGATGCTTCAAGTTTAATTATTATACAAGATATTTCAGAATTTTTTAACAAATTTTAACATAAGGTCCGTTTCGGTGACATGAACACATTTTACGTTGTGGAGGCATGTCCGAAAATGCTTAGTTAAAAAAAATGCTAAGAAATGAAATGAAATCTAGAAAAAGAAGAATTATCTGATCGGTCCTCACATCCTGTTGCAAAGACTGAGTGGACGGATTTATTGGATGTTTCTTAAGGAAGTATTTCCAGGGCTGCTACCAGTTGTCCCCTGAGCAAACTGTCGAGAAATATGGTTGCAACATAATGGCTCTCCGGTACACTTCTCGATTGTTGTACGGCGGTTCTTAGATGATCGACATCCAAACCGCTGGATTGGTCGTGGCGGACCCATCCCCTGGCCATTGAGGTCTCCTGACAAGACGCCTCTAGATTTCTACTTTTGGGAATACCTGAAGAGTTTGGTGTATAAAACACCAGTTCCGTCTGAAGAAGATCTCATTGGCAAGATCATTGACGCCTCTGCAAGGATTGCTGAAATTCGTGGTGTCTTCGCACGAGTTCGCGAACCATTGTGCCGGCACTTCCAAGCATGCACCGCAGCAGACGGACGGAATTTTGATCACCTACTGTGAATACCTAACCTACCTTCAAACTCTGTATTGTTCGTTCATAATAATAAACTTGTTCTGGCTTTCATATCTTACGAGTATTCTCCTACAGACATGCTCTAACTTTACAAGTCTCCGTATCTATTTCAATTAAGCATTTCCGGACACGCGTCCATAAAGTAAAATGTGTTTATTTCACCGAAAAGAACCTTATATTAAATTTTGTTCAAAGAATTCTGAAACATCCTGTATAAGTTAAATTTAGGAGCAATATATACAAATGTTCAACATAAACATCGATTTTATACGCATTTAAGATAGAGTTAGAGCACAATTTTAACATATTCTGTCCATGCAAGTGAATACTGACTAACATAAAATTGTACTAGAACAATTCAAATTGAATTCAGCCTTTTTGGTTCTACAGAGCAGCCCCGTTCACAAAGGCTTTGTTCGAACGAAGTTTCATTTTTTCACTGGACTGAATTTTTTTATGTCTGCAATAAATTTGCTTTTATATTTTTAGAGCAATAAAATTGCGTTTTTAACGATTTGGTTGCAGGTAGGGAGCTTTTTAAAAAATTAAGCTATTTGTTCAGGTCTTGTACAGCTCAATATCCGTCCTGAAGTACATGATTTGTCTGAACGTATTTGCATTATCTAAATAGTTTGTGGATTTTTACATGTGTTTCTCTAATTTCAAAGAATCAATGCGACACGCTCAAGTAGCAGAAAATACTCCATCTAATTGTGACGCAAAGTGCTCTCGGAAAATTGAAGCGTTCATTCTAGGTAAGCTAACGAACAATGACATATTTCTTCAGGGCTCATAATGCATTGGATGAGGTGAGACCTTTTTAAATCCATGCGTGAAGCCTATTTTATTTAATTCTGTTGAGCCGCGCACCTGCCGGGGGCGATGCTCTTCGCGACTTTGTTCCCACATCGAGGCGAGTCACAACGAGTTCCTGCATCGAGGGTCATTGAACCTTCAATTGAGGCGACAAAATAGCAAAAGCTTCAGGACTTGAGTTAAGAATAACCCTACAAAGATGTATTATTTACAAAGATGTTCTCAGGGATATTTTTTTGCTTAGTTTTCTTAAAGAAAAAATACTACGGTTTTCAGCTAACGAAATTTTTCTATTTCTTGAATTTCTCACAAGCTTCAGATATGAAATCCAAGAATCCAGGGGGTTCCAACCTAGCTTTTCTTGAAAATGCATCTTTGTTCGTGAAAATGTTATTCTAAAGTTACGAAATTTGTTATTCTAACGTTATGAAATTCTTCATAAGATACTTAAGAGTCCAAGACCAGAGCTGAGGTCCCCAGCGCAGCCTTCCTAGCATGAGAAAATCCCGCCTTTCTCTTTAGAATTTAATAAACACATATTTTTTGTGAGGAACTGTTACTGAACACAGCAATAAATTTCTGAAAAACTCGCGAAGTGCACCCCATAGTTACTAACGGTAATCTCTAGCGTACCTCTTATCTAACATTAAGGAACTGATGGAATGGTTGAGACAATCGAAGTAAATCGAATTCTTTGCCACTCCATAAGACTTATGGAAGAATATTCATTAATGCATTCATGTTAAACTTTAATGTCTCATGCAATTGGATTTAAGAATTGGAATCCATATCTTTGTTTTAGCCTTGCATACATAATGATAAAAATAATTTTTACAATGTAAAGATTGCCAACATTAACCCGTGAATGAGCAAGACGGACACGGCTGATGCAAGAAAGAGCACAACACAGCTTACACCCAACACTGACGGCCTTCCGGCACCAAATGATGCTCCGGCGTGGGGTCCCACTCTTTATAGTCGGCACCGCAACCTGTGATACTGAACAACAGTGCCGAAACAATGCCGTAATGGCTAAGGAGAAAATCCTGATCGAAAGGCTCGGCCAAGGAATATTTTTCAAACCATGTCAGAAGTGAGCTAGATAATTACGGTGATAAGATTGGCGTCAGCGGCTCCTTCAGTAGCATCAGCGATTTAAGGATGACTCGACGTGCTTTTAGGTGCCTACGTTACGGCTTTTTATTTCACAAAGAGATGTATGACTCTGCAAGGAAATTGACAGTGATGTAGAAGCTGACCGTTTCAGCAACAATTTTCGTCGTATTATTACCGAGAGCAAAAGTGAAATAAGATCTAATGAAAGGATAAAAATCAATCATCATCGTGGTAAAGTACAGGCATCGTTGTCGTAGACCACTCGTCGACGTGTATAGCAGTCCTAAACAAACCATAATTAATAAATGTTTGAGCAACAGCGCCATGTCGCTTCATATTATTAATCCAAAAAAAATTGCAGGTATATCTCGGACTACGCAATTTCATCTCTTTTTGCTCTTTTTCAGTGAGACGATAGGAGCACAAGGTTCTAATTTGGTCCCAAATGTGCGAGAGGATGTTGGTGGCTGTGGCTGGTGGTGTTACGTGAGCCTGCAACCGTTCGTTTAGCGAAAGTCAATGCAGCTTTTGGTGAAATTTTTATCGCAGAAAAGGCAGTATCGTGCGTTGAGGTGATCCGTGCCACTTTCTAGGCGCCAAACAAAGGGCGCAGCAGCAGGCACGGGAAGCAGAACAAAGTCTCCGCACTATTGAGGATATGAAACTTTTTAGTGGGGAAGACTCGTCAAATTTACGGCATGAGTCGCTGGTGTTTTCTTGGGTTAGGTGTAACTTACATTTATCCTTGTGATCCAGAGTCAACCTACGAGAATCTATAACTACTATGATGCAAAGTTTTAGTAGTCTAGAGTTATGGAGAACAAGATCAGTTTAACAATGAATTAAAAGCTCAAAAAAATAAATTATTTATGTGAGTTTTAAAAAACGAGAATAGAAAAGAATTGTTTAGAATGCTGGAAGCCCTGTGAAGGGATTTCATTGTAACTTACGCCCAAGGGAAGCCGATTTACCAGAAATATAAGCTGGACAAAGGTTGTTCGACTATGAACTCAACTCACACTCATAAAATTGTCAATCAACAAGAATATAATGGTATAGAGAAAAAACTGCTCGTACTTGATACGTTTAGAAGGTGATACCGAACAGAAAATACGTATTTCTGAATAAAGGTTTGACGTTTCCATTTGCACGTAGATTTGAGGATCTAAAACTCGATATTTCCATCCAATTCCAACACAGCCCGAGAGGAAAGCCCAGCAATAAAGCGTCGTCACTCTGCTCTTCCAAGCGGCGACCTCGAATTCTTTTTCATCAGCGGCAATTTTAAGAAAATGAGCTCACCATGCACACCATTTGACATTAATTGCTCCGATGATGTTCCAGCTAATTAAATTTTTACTTAATGGACGACCTGAGCGTGAGACAGGAAACATTCAAATTATATCCACTAGCATAGAGGCGTATTTCCTAGAGTAAAGCAGTCATGGCAAGTCGACCTGCACTGTTAGATGGTATTGAGCGAGCACCGTCTCCTTTGCTTGAGCAGGCACCAGGCATGGCGGACTGCCGTACTTCTCGTGTGCTTTGGATTGAATTTCTAAGGCCTACCTTCAGCTGCCAAACAAACCACCGTAAAGCGTGCACTGGTCGAGATAGCCTTCTTGGGGGCCGTTGCTGCTTTGCTTGGTCTGGGCAGTCCAACTTCAGCATTTAGGAACTTCCAACTGCCTAAGCAACATTGTGAGGAACCGTAAAATATGCATCAATTCACTGAGAAGCTGTGCAAAGTATCAATACTCTCAATTGAATTATTTTCTCAATTGAGAGTATTGACACTTCACACAACTGTTCACACACTGGCAGTTGTGGAGAGATGCTTAATTATTTTTTTAAGAAGTCCCTGAACAGCCCGTGGTCTCTTTCATTAGCGGATACAAAGTTCAATGTGATAGACAGCCTCGTCATTGTATGAATCTTAATCTAAAAGCTAAATAAAATCTTGATGCCCATACGCAGTTATGAGTGCAATGTTTCATTATGTGCGTATGAGACCATGGCAGACCGTGGGGTGATAAAAGTGAGCTCATAGAGAGAAGCCATTTCCCTGTATATGCCTCAATATTTCGATATTCTTTTGCAAATTAGAATGAAGTAGAAGAAGGAACATCAAAGTCAAGCGAAAAATATAAGCCACTCACGTTGGGGAAATATACCAGCTTCAAAAAGTGTACAATTACATAAAGTCTACAAAGCCTAGAAACGAAACTAGAATAGGTCACACAACTCGCCTGAGGACGTAGTAAATGAAGAAGAACTTGGATTAGACCTGAAGTCTCAAGGTCCGCTGAGTCGCAACGAGCGCGTCTCCACGGAAACAAGACGTAGAAATGCAGCGAGAGGATGCCTCGCCTGAGAGGCTCTAACAGTTCAGAAAGGTGAGTCTTAGCTGATCACCGTAGTATACACACTTAAGCTTTTAAATTAGAAATTAATATTCAGTTAACCGGTGATTTACACTGCTTCCAAATTGAGTAGATAAAATTATTGAGCTCTATAGGCGATGGTAGCGTCTGAAGCCTATCGTGCGATGGTAGCGTCTGAAGCCTATCGTGCGATGGTAGCGTCTGATGCCTATCGTCACAGCCTCACTCAAAATTTACCCTTCATCCTCTTTCTGTGCCACCTCAAGCTTCTTGAGCCCTCCGATGCTCGATTTCTGCGTGAATATTTCATTTATTTTAATACAACAAACGTTACCTGAATTTGTCATTTTCAATAGTCTAAACCCCGATTGATGGAATTATCAAATTTTTACCCGGGCCCCACCGCTGCAATTCCACAGCCGCACTTCAGTGTGGTTCTGATGCCCACTTGGGATAAAGTTCAAGGCATGAAGTTCTTTTACGAAATGCATGAAGGTTCATATGTTTTTAACCGTTGCAGCTGGTCAAAACACTAAGATAAGCAAGATACTACATTTATAAAAGCACGTGTATCCTTTTACGTTATTTAATTAAAATCTATAAAAAATATTGTACGGTCTACTACAGTTTAAAGGATAAGCTCCTTTTCCAGTTAAAATATAACTGGAGTTACAGCTATTATCTTAGTATCTAAAAGCCTCTGAGATTCATTTTGAGCTTTGTTATCACTTTAAACATGAAATTTTATCGCTCATTCAGCTCGAAAGAGACCTAACGGACGACAATCAATCATGTTAACACACTCCTCCACTGATTGTTAGCATCTTAAACATGAAATTTTATCGCCCATCTAACTTGCAAGAGACCTAACGGACGACAATCAATCATCTTAACACGCTGGCGATGCTCTACGGGAGGCTCTGATGCTTCCTCCATTGAATTCATATTAAATTTCAGAGCCTAAGCCCACCCTCTCAGGCGGTAATTAAACTAGCTCTTGAAGTGGTCTTCGACCCATTTATGGCCAAAATATTCACACAACTAGTCTATGTAGATTAGATTTATGGGGGACTTTTACTGAGTTCTGCAATTATTTGTGATTATTCCAGGTTTATTAGTAGCTTATGGTAACTATTACCGTAAGTATAAAAATTCATCCCAAAACTCGTGAAATAAATTGCCGTCATGAAAGGTTGGATTTCCAAAATTGCCGTCATGAAAGCTCCCGTATCCAAAATTGCCATCATGAAAGCTTCGGTATCCGAAATTGCCGTCATGAAAGCTTTGGTATCCAAAATTGCGTCATGAAAGCTTGAGTCTCAAAAATTGCCGTCATGAAACCTTCTGTATCCAAAATTGCTGTCATGAAAGTTTTGGTGTCCAAAATTGCCGTCATGAAAGCTTGAGTCTCCAAAATTGCCACCATGAAAGCTCCAGTATTCAAAATTGCCATAATGAAAGCTCCAGTATCCAAAATTGCCATCATGAAAGCTCCAGTATCCAAAATTACCATCATGAAAGCTTCGCTAGGCCAAATTTCAGGATTGCTCTAGGTCTAGGCCGGGCCAGAAGGCTCTTAGTTCACCCATGGGGTCGGCCTGTCTCCAATATGGTGTGCAGTGTTGGGCGACAGCCTTGCAGGTGCGTTATAGAAAAACAGTATTCGCGTTAATTAATTTGGAAAATTAGCGTTTTGAAAAGATACATCAGAAAAGCTTTCTAAGAGTCAGAGCACTGCGCTTCATTAAGAATTTAACTAATTTAATATATGTACAATTTCTGGGTTGAATATCGTTAGTATTTTCTTATTGTGCTCAGCGGATTAACAGTGACTAAAAGAAAATAATTAAAGAAACGATATTCATTTCAGTTCTTGTATGAACGTATCATTTCTTGCCTACCTCGCTTTCCATGGCGTGAACCAGAGCCACTGTGATCAACTAGAATAAGTCACGATCTTTACAGCTCGTGCAGGGCTCGTAAAATGGGCTAAGTGCCGGTCCCAATTCCGCAGGCATTAAGAGTCATTTCCATAGGGCGGCGTGCCTGCTCCAGAACGGGCTGAGCCTCACCAGAGGTAATTCACCTTGAGAACTTTGAAGAGAAAGTCGGCTGAGCTCGGAACCTTTTACTATGAAGAGGCAGCGAGTCATTGCACCGGGCATCGAATTCATCCAGACTAATGAGGACCTTCCATGATACTTTGTTGGGCTGCCGCCTCGACATCAAAGAACTTCGCCGAACTTTCTTCGAATTTAGGAAGTCTCATTTCTCGGCTATTAATCTCATCCTCCTCTAATATAATTAGCGGATGTACTGTAAACTCCGGCCGGCCAAAATTGCGAGCGAAGTATTCGAACTGGAGTCTAAAAGTAGCTTTGAAAATGACGAGGTTAAATGAATCTAATGCTACGCTATCACAAAGAAAAATTGTGATGCAATGATTTTAAAAATGCATTGTCAAGCAAGGGATACTTTAGCGTGGAATTAACGAAACTTTACCTCAAATACAATTCTTTTTCACATATTTGCTAAAGCATGGTGAAGTCATTTTATATAAGAACCAGAGGAGATAAGAATATGCAATGAGCTGAATGGACTGCTTGTATGAACGCGTAGTAAGCGGGCCGGGATGACGCTCCATGAAGATAATAGCGTGGACTTCTTTGCTACAAAACTTCTCACGCAGAAGTGAACGACCAAAATCTTGTTTAGATCAGGAACGTTCCGTGAGGTAAAACATCTTAAATCTGACCGCAATATCCTGCACAAGAGAGTCCATAAACACGAGAATCTTACTCCGCGTAGGACGACAAGACTTGCAGGGTTGTAGACCGCAAACTGTTCTCAATTCTACAGCAAAGTATTCCGTGATTCAGCATCTGAAAAAGTTCAAGCAAGCCCTGACTCTTCAACTTTGATGCTTACACGCATTAAATACGGAAGTAGGATTCAGAATCCAAGGCGAATTTCAGTGTTTCCGACGTCATAAACTTAAGAAATTTTTCTATCGCAAATATCATAGAAAAAAACATTCGGACTTTCTAATCAGATTTTAGTTTTTAAAGCCTAAATATGTAAAAAATTACGGAACCGTTTTATAATGGAATGATCTGAAATAAACTTGGTGTAATGATCTGAAATAAACTTGGTGTATTAAACTACTAGTAAAAAAATTCACTTATTATGTGTGTAAGGTCTATATCCGGATGAGTTGCATGTTTTTAATGAGAAGCTACTAATAAATTTTCCTTTACCCTCGTCAAGAAATTTCTGACTTAGCTCACCACATCAGAACAATATCTCTCTCGCAGCTCACCACATCTGAACAATAGCTCTTTCGTAGCTCAGCACATCATAACAATATCTCTTTCGTAGCTCACCACATCAGAACAATAGCTCTCACGTAGCTCACCACATCTGAACAATAGCTCTCTCGTAGCTCACCACATCTGAACAATAGCTCTCTCGTAGCTCACCACATCTGAACAATAGCTCTCTCGTAGCTCACCACATCTGAACAATAGCTCTCTCGTAGCTCACCACATCTGAACAATAGCTCTCTCGTAGCTCACCACATCTGAACAATAGCTCTCTCGTAGCTCACCACATCTGAACAATAGCTCTCTCGTAGCTCACCACATCTGAACAATAGCTCTCTCGTAGCTCACCACATCTGAACAATAGCTCTCTCGTAGCTCACCACATCTGAACAATAGCTCTCTCGTAGCTCACCACATCTGAACAATAGCTCTCTCGTAGCTCACCACATCTGAACAATAGCTCTCTCGTAGCTCACCACATCTGAACAATAGCTCTCTCGTAGCTCACCACATCTGAACAATAGCTCTCTCGTAGCTCACCACATCTGAACAATAGCTCTCTCGTAGCTCACCACATCTGAACAATAGCTCTCTCGTAGCTCACCACATCAGAACAATATCTCTCTCGTAGCTCACCACATCTGAACAATAGCTCTCTCGTGGTTCTGATCAATCATAGACTCTACAAGTTCGCTCAGCTATCTTTTAATCTATCGTTCATAACCGTGTTATTTCTCGATTAGGACATGGTACTTTATTTTTATTATTAAACCCTTAACTTTCAATTTCGTCGGTTGACTTCACAGGACCAGCAATAGAACGGCCGGACAAGCCCGGTCCTGTCTTTGGTAAACATTTTCCCTTGCATGAACGGTAACGAGTACAAAAATTTTCATCATAAGCTCAGTTTTTCAAAAGTGAAAATTAAATACCGTATAGTACATGAGAGAATATGATTATTCGTACTCTATGTATGTATGACTGGAAACGAAAAGCGCGTCGTAAGAGTGTCCCCTTGCGTAACATCTCTTTCATGAATTGCTGACTAGAGTACCGTTGCATAATATTCGTTCAGATGCAGCACCGCTGTGGTTGAAACTTTATGTAAAAAATGGCCTTATAACGTACCCGATAAGCCTATCTACAAGCGAAACCCCACTCCCGATGACTACATTGTGGCTGAGAGTTTATTTTATTCTGATACTCACTGTGCCGTATTCAGAGACCTAAGTACATTTTAAGTAATTTACAAACATGCGTAGAAAAAATTCAGTCCCGTGTGATTACGATACAGTTGAGTTCTGTTACAATGATCCATTTTTTTTGGCACTACATTGGAATCATACGTTTTTGCCTAGCAAGTGTTTCAGTGCTACACACTTCATGTCAGTCAACACGTTTTACCGCTGCTGTAATCAATGAATTGTCACCGTCGCTCGTATATAGTAATTTAAATAACTCGGTTGTTTCACCACTGTTAGTGGTGTAAAAAAAACAACTGCTTGTCCTGCTAAAAAATTTGAGAGGCTGTGCATTGGGTGCTTTGGCTCTTAAAACCCTCAAATTAGACATTTTTATAGTAAGAATCACAGATTAGTTGAGTTAAAATGTCATGGGGTAGTATAGTAAAACCTAATCAAGAATGTTAAAATTATAAAATGAGTCATATTCAGAAGAAATCTAAAGGATTTTAGCAAACCTCCGTGTATCCTCAAAGCTGAGGGATCTTTAGCATGCATCCTGCGACATAATTTCTCGTAAGGAAGAAAGCATTGGATTAACTACACGCTTTCCAACACCAAAATTGATACTCTGTTGTAAGATGTGATCGATTACTGACGTAAAATATGGTCTTTGTTGAGGTGTTCTTCATATCATTCATTTGTAGGGGACGATTACCTGAGAGGCATAAACTCTTTCTTTAATAATAACTTCTTCATCACCTGATACAGTCCCTCGACTGCTGGATTTCATTCAGGATGATGCCAAAACTCACTTGGCGCCTAATACTCAGATATTTTTGAACCACGAACGACACTGTCGTCAGCTTGCCTCTGCAGAGCTTTATACTGAACCTCAATAACAATGTTTGAAAACTGGTCAAAGACCGTGCATCACAGAACAAGTCATCGAATCAAACTGAATAATCGAAAATTATAATCAAAATGATGACGAAGCACTTTTGCGTCACATTGCGAGGGGACGATTGGGACCCGTCCCACTTGTACAGGCAGGACAGGTTACGAAGCGACAATGACTGTCCGTTTTAACGGTTCTTAATGACTATTTGAACTTTGTAGTTTTCAGTTTTGTTATTAAATTTGTATAAGCCACCAGAGAAATATTTTTTAAATTATTGCACAGTTCTTATGCATTTTTATTTATTTCAAACTAAACGGCTGGAGCATTAGGGTTTTTTACTTCTCAGGGAAAATGATTCCATGGGAATCACTCTTACTTTCTATCTTTTTTGATACTATGCTTGTAAATATGTACCACATTAACTTTCTAGGTAAGCATCACAGTGAACATGATCTCATCCGCGTTATTGGATCCATGTCATAAATTCCATAACCAGCCCGCAAAATTGTAACTCTATACTTATGCGTGCACAAGGAATTCTTTAGTAATTTATTACATTCATAGAAAAATTTGCACTTCGTAGTTACACCTCGCAAGCACAAAATAACTAACATGCCAATAACAGACGCTCTTATCATAATGTGGCTTTTGTAGCAGGTATGTTCTACACTTGTAGTTCTAATAATATTAGCTTGTTTCATTCAAGCACTCATTGTGAAAGAAAAATGAATTTCTTTCTGAAAGCTTGTTCTGAATTCTTATTCAATGTATAAAATGATACTTCTAATTAACGTAGGCCTATATATAATCAAAAGTCCATTATGTGAAAAATGATTCACTTTAATTCACCAGAACAATTCACTTCAACTTGTTCAAGAGAGCTATAACGTTTTTCTTGCTAGTGAAATAAAGGAGCGCTGGCCCCGACCAGACGAGGCGATCAGACGGCGCCGGAAAGCTTACCACCATAATTAATAGGCTGGTGACTAAACACGTCGACTTTAACAGCACACGACGAGGCGTCCGTCCATCACGCAGTAGGAATAATTTGTAGCTCAGTAAACTGGACCAATGGAGCGAGACCAACCGTCGTGGGAATAGTGCAAGTGTGTCACGCGTACCGTCGCTGCAGCGCCCCACTTCCTGTGCTCCAGCACCGCATGGGACCATGCAGGGGCGGCGTGTGGAGGCTGTCTTAATTAAGGAAATTAGACCAATCGGAGGCAGATACTTACTTTTTATATTCATAGGTTCACTAAACAGCTCTTTCAGTTTCAAAGCAAAGTACTCGAACAGATCAACTATACCTTCTCAAGTTCTGCATGCCATTGAGATATCTCAAACGGTATGTGAAGACTACTTCTCCTAAGATTCTCGCTCTCAAAAGACAACAAAATATCGAAACTCCAAAAATAAAAATACAATCACAGATGCTACTTGGCTACAGGTGATGCACAAAAGCCTGATTAACTAAAATAAAAGATCCTAAAGCATCAAAATAACAATACAATACGTTACACTTTTAAGACACAACCTTTGTATTCAACTGCAACCCAACTCTAAATTACGGACTACACGAGGGAACCATTGGCTTTGAGAAACCAATACAAAGTGCATTGTTTGAAATCATTCAAATTAGCATTCTAACATGTACGAGGGGGGATGAAATATCAACGAAACTTTATCTCCAGTGAATTTTTATTTGGTGTAATAAAATAATCCAGCAGACATCATTTTTCTTCCTAATCCCCTGTTCTGGAAATGTTTTTCCGCAGCAAATTGGGAAGCTTTTGATCTCACAGTCACAAAAAAAAATTGTGTTAGGAGCTAGTTGCAATCGATTGTATTTGCATTGGCATGTTGCTTGACATTAATCGTTATTACGACAACTGGTCACTGTGGTACTGAGTCACAAATTTGCAACTTTGCCGTACTATTATTTTCAAAGTCGAAAGACACAAACGAGTTAAAAATGTCGGACTAAGCAAATTCAAGCCGTCATTTTTCGCACCTTTGAAGAAAAATAGGTAAAGTATACCCTTTACATAATTCGCAAGGAGATTCAGTGTTTGCTCTGCAGAGAGGGTGGACGTACGTGTGCTGGAACTGAATGTAACAGTATAGTACTAGTGTGTGACAATTGGTCAGTCAGAAATAATTCTCATAGACCAGAGGAAAAGGAATTTAACCACCGCTCCAACTTACTTCAGTCCAAAAACCCGATCAATTGGAACCCAAACTCTGTTTAGAAATGAATAGATGGAAGTTAGAGGGAGGTAAAAAGGAACCACCCATAGCCCGAAGCACTCGCAAGCTAAAATCAGCTAATTGTTCACAACGAGATGTAAAAAAAATGAATGCCTCAACCCAAGGAACAAATGATTCGTTTTACAATTTCGGAGATGGTGACTCAGTTGCCTCAGAGAAGGCAACTTCAATCCTGGATGAATTGGATAACAGCCTACCAATTCAAAAAACGCAGAAGAGTACTGATGTCCCACTGGCTCCAACACAGACAGAGCTCGTTACTCAAGATGTCCCAGTCCAAAATTCAACAGAGCTACAGCCTTCTGTAGGGAAAGTT
>VOMN01104793.1:0-16779 GCA_014899125.1 Orchestia grillus | reverse complement strand
TCCTCATGAAATAGGTCCATATGGTTCTCTGGGACGTTAAAGGGGGAATTATTTAGAAAATAGGTAGCTTGCATTGTAAAATAAAATCCGACTGCTATCACTTTTACGAGTATGTACTCCTGTATCATATCAGCTACGTTTTATTTCGGTCTCTGCCAGGTACGGTTACCTTAATTTGTATTTACGTTATAGTTAGCTCGCGGTACGTCGGCGAGTACGCTTGTTTTCTGTGTAGTGATGAGTACGAGGACACTCACCCCTGAGGTAGTACGAGGACACTCACCCCTGAACGGTGCTCGGTTGAGCACCGTTCTGAGAAGCGCTCGTACCTAGAAAGGCAGGTGCTGTAGTTCTGTAATGAGCGCGTCACCTTTCTCTTCACTTTGATTGCTAACGGTCGCCGGTTAGCCTACTGTGTCCGTCAGCGTGAGTGCAGTCTTCAGTGGATGTTATTATTGGTGGCGACAGTCTCTTAAGAGTCTCAAGTTGTGTTTCTCTAAAAAATGTTCAAAAAGAGAATTACGTTTATACATTTATCTTGTAAAAGCATGCGACTATCATTATTGTAATTTTTGTAAAATATCTAAGTGATACAGTAATTAAACATGACTGCCAGTGCCATTATGAACAACTATGCTTAACTCTGAAGTACATTTGAAAGTGTTGTATCATCTTTACCTTTGCATCACTCCTTTGTCTCTACCTGTATATATTAATAATTGAAGATGACGTTCGAAATCTTAGTAAATTTTGGTAAATTCCCATCTCTTGTTCTGGAGTCCCCTGCGCCTTTCCTAAGCATTTTTCTATTTTCTGACGTGGTTTTTCATTTCTGAATAAGCATTTCTCTGACTTACACTTTGTAGCCTTCGCCCTCATTTTCTGATTGCATTTCTCTATTAATACGAAACATTTTACTTCGTGCGTCTAAAATTTTGCTCTTCATTTCAGATGTTGGTGTGTCCTTCCTGCCACCACGAGGTTCCCCTGCCATCTGCCGCTCCTGCCATCGCTCCGCCTGCCAATACGCCCCGCGCTCTCGCGGTTGCTAACTCAAGTCAACCTCAAATGTGCGGTGTTGTTGGCGCCGTTTCTCCATCCATCGAGCAAACTGCGAACTGCGCCTCACAGCAAACTACTTCTGCGAAGAATTCGACGTGTCCATGTGATGCAATGCCGAGCATTATGCTAAGTCAGTTAAATCCTCCGTGTCACATCACTCCCACCTGCCACGTGTCGAGGACGTGTCATGTGACCCCTGTGTGCCGAGCGAGAGCTCCTTGTCACGTGACTCCCTACGTGTGCGGTTGTGCCTTGAGTCATTCACAGTCTCCATCACAGGACTCTCAGTCCACATCACATGACACTCATGTTGCCCTCAGCCTCGTCTGCCCATCACCCCGTGCGTGCCATGCGGTGAAGAGCTGTTCGAGTTCTGCTTCCGCTCCTGCAACTAATCCCAATCACAGCTCGCTTGCCTGTTCTTCCTTAGAACGTCGAGCCAGCATAAATTCTTCAGGTGCCATTAATCATAATTTAAATGGCAATGTTAGTCTCTGTCATTGGTCCGGCGTACCTGAAACGCCTTTGACAGCTCCTTGCCTATCCGGCGGGTGCGAAATTCCATGGAGTGATAATTCACTTCTAGAATCTAATAAAACCAAACTCGCCGGTCTTGGTTCATGTCCTACTTCACCTTCTACTCAGCCAAGTAAAAGTAATACTTGGCCTTCTAATATTGTAAGTCAAATGAATACCAAAGAGTCTGTGAATGAAAATATGTCAACTGCTAAGCCGTGCTCTGGGAATGAATGTTCTTGTCACGGAGTTTGCGCTTCACATATGTTTAATTCCACGCTTAACCCCATGTGCCCAAATCGTTTCGACTCTACTCAGAATTCTTTACCGAATCAAGATGTTTCATTCAACTTGAATAACTGTAGCGATTCTGCCAATTACAACCCACGGGCAGCTTTAGCCCGCCAGATATCTTGTCCAAACACGAACCCTGCTATGGCTCGCATTGTATGTCCTTGTCATCAGCAACTTCATCATGAGTCCCGGAAATCGGTGGACGGTATAACTAGTGAATTTCCTCATGGTTTGTTTTCACAGTGTGAAGATGCTGCCCATTTTTCACCGCATCTTCTATCTCCACCTATTTCAAACGGTAGCTTTCCAACGACACACTCTCGTAACAGTAGCGGGCATTTCAGGATCATCAATTCAACTGGAGGTGGTGGAGTTGTTATTGAAAATCAACTTTCACGAAGTAATTCACCAGAGCTTAAGTTTACATTTTCTGTTCCTTTAAAAGGTAACTTAGCATCACCTTCGGAGTCATCATCGCCTCCAGAGCAAAGCTGCAGCACTCTCAGCTTCGACCGAGATGCTCTTATGCAAACACTGGCTTCTTTGCCTATTATTCCTGTTTCTTCTAGTGCTTCATCGTCTACTAAACATGAGAACTCTCATTCTCTTCCATCAAATTCCACGTCTACTCATGGTGACAGTGTTACGTTTGAAAATGTTTCTTCCAGGACGTTCGTTCACAGCGTTGCTCCGTGTTCTTCTTCTGCGTCTTCCAATTCATCATCTCCAATATCATTTCAACCAAGCGTAGTGTCGTCTTCTAGTAATCATGTTCATACCGGTGAAACACGCGACCTGCATTGGCAACATATTAATTCCAATAGAAAAGATTCAAAATGCATCAATGCTAGTGAATCATGTAATGTTCCTGGAACTACGAATCAATTCATTACGTCCATTAACAATTTTGTCATGACAACTCCAGTTGTTCGAGCAGCTTCTCCAATTGGTGCAAGAGCTCAGAATTCTAATGCCCATGTTGGTCGCCCTTGGACATCAAGTGACGATGCGCGAGTCCTACGGCAAGCTCGAGCTGAGCTGGACGAGTGTGGGTGGTACTACGGCGGTCTCACCTGGAGAGAAGCTGGGTCTGTTCTTTCGGGCTCGTCTGAAGGATCTTTTTTAGTTCGCGACTCGTGGAGTGGGCGATGTCTCTATGCCCTCAGCCTGCAGACGGCTAGAGGACCCACCAGTGTCAGAATTGAATATGAAAGTGGCAAGTTTAGATTGGAAAGCGAGACTGCGGCGAGAGACGGCGTTCCTCATAGCTCAAGTGTGGTAGCTCTTGTGCAAGCGTACACCCAGACGAGCAATCCTGCGCATGTTTGGGTTGACCACTCAGGTCAGACAGTGAGCGCCATTTCAGTCAAGAAACCATTGATGAAGAATCCGCCGACCTTGCAGCATTTATCCCGCTTGGCGTACAACGCTTCCCCAGTAAAGGCTAACCTACTTGATTCGAGAATCCCGACCCTGCTGAGGTCGTATCTGGAGTCGTACCCGCATACGTGCTGACTACTTTGTTCTCATATTTCTTCGGAAGCTCATAGCGTTGTCCTTAGCTGTAGCTCGTCTCCACATATCTTTAATTTTATAAGTTTTGTTGTTTTATTTATTTGTGAACCAGCTTTATTTTAGAATTCAAAGAAGTGTTTAATATGCAAGTGTTCGGTGTAGCTATGCTTTGATGCGCTGGCTTGCTAGGTCCTTCATGTTCCTCATTTTGAAAGCTGCAATATTCTTGCGACATTTTTTTGCAAGAATTACATACCATTCTAGTTACTACTATATATATAAACTATTTTACCATAATATTTTTCTTTCATTTAATCATGTGTAAAAGTTTCAGTATCTCGGAGTCCTTTGTACGTAATTAGGCATTGAAAATTTATCACAATGTTGCACTCAGGTTCATTTGTTTCCTCTATCTTAACAGATAATATATTTTGCGTTCAAATAGACGTGCTTCATATTTCAGACGTCCAAACGCTCCTCATTTCTCGCTAGTCTAATATTTTTTGCATTATTGAACATTCCTAGAAAACTCGTGTCTAAGCCACATCCTGTTTTGAAACTGAACTCCCTGGTGAACTACATATTTAAATTTCTCTGGTCTACCTCAGGGCTTCTCGTTTGTAACGTTCGAATTTTACAACGCAAACTTTATTTCTTAGAATTGCGATTCATTGCATCATGTACCATTGACATTCAGTAGATATTCCAACCCTTTCACAAAACGTCTCCCGTTGTTGGAACCCTTTCGGATACATCGCATCCGAATAAATCGTGGAATGTAAAAACGTATTAGTTTTGTATGAATAGTCTTGCGTAGCTAGTCTAGGTCCTGTTTAGAATTGTGAAATCTTTCAGGTGCTTATTATTGTACTGCCTTGGCTCTTACCTTTGCCATTATCCAATAATTTTAACTTTGCGCCGTGACATAGTGCTGTTCGGTCTTCCTTTAATTGAGCTCATCTATGTCTTTCTTCCATTATTAGGCTCGGTCGATCAATCCTGCTTCCCATTTTACTTCTTGAATTTTCTTTTGCTCTTGTTTTCCGGGATGAAAATTCCTAATCAATCATTTTAGAGTCCTGCATTGAACCAGCCAATTTGAGAGGTATTTATTTAACCGGGGAATATGTACTCGACGTTTCTAATATTTATATCATGCGTTTTTGATATTATCCCCTGATTTGAAATTGAACTGAAAATTTTTTGTTCCATGGATTTTCTGCGTGAATGTATTCTAATTGTTCCATAGCTTGCACGACGGACTGGGCTTGCGAGCACCTTGTGTTGTGGTTGTTATCTAGTTTCATCAGCTTATGTTCATGTCAAAGTTTGCACAATGCTTAAGATTTCTGTTAAAAGACTTTCAGTTCACAACAATCGCCTCATTTCTAAGCTTCTTGACTATGTTTGAGTTCACAACTGGTTTTACATTTTCAGTATGGCTACATTATTAGAAATAAATATATATATATATATATAAAGGGTAAATTATTCCATCATAAGTATGTTCAACGCACAAAATAGGATGTGCCAAAAAAGGCCGGATCAAGCGTATGCCAGTCCGCTAAGTGGGTCTCACGAGAGCATGTAAGAATTTGCGCACGATGGATTGAGTTTATTCCATGTGATGAATAATTCGTAGCCGCAACTTCTTCAATTATTGCGTTGGTAACTGTCTCCTTCGTAGAGACGTGGCGTTAATTTTCTGAAGCGGTCAAGTCCTATGAGGAAAAATTATCGAGGTAAAGTTCAATTCTGTTCTTGAACTTCTTGCATTGTGGTATTGCGGCATTATCTCCTCCCATCAAAATGAGAGACGTGAAAACTTTTGATGAGAAATTTTTCTTCTACTTGCTATTTTGCCGGGTAATAAATATTATTAAGAGATATTCATACACTTTAATATTTAGTGCGCAAGTATTTCATGATTCAGGTCTAATGTTTTGTAATTTTCTTACACTCTTGTTAGTTTTGAAATTTCTGTTAATTTCATAAAATCGCTCTAATTTTCTACTTTTGCAAGTGAATAGTGCAAGACAGGACTGAACGTAGGCATAATCCGGTCTAAATATTTGTGAAATTTTCAAGTGCCTCTGTGTGTTTATCTGAATTAAAGAAACCGTAGTTATCAGACCGGAAAATTTCGCTAGGCTGCTCTGATTTTCGTTGAATGATGTTTTCTGTAATTCTAATTCCATATTTAAGGACAGAAGCTAAACGTGTGATACACTGGTTCTTGGAAGGAGTTGGACGCCCGTAGCGAGTGTCTCGCCGCTTTCACTGCTGACCTACGAATTCCTCTCGGAATGATCAGTTGCAGTAAAATTTAGTTTCTTGATGTATTGACCTCATGTAAGTTTTATATGATGATTACAATATATATTTTTTGATGTAAAAGTTTTTCGCTATTCCTTCTTTGTTTTAAACTCAAAATTGTCTCATTAGTGTTGAGTAATAGAAGAGGAGGGTGCTTGGACAGCCATTGAGCCAATGCATGAAGCATTGTTGAATTCTTACATTTTTAAGCATAAGATGGAGTTATTCTCGGAAAATTAAAATCAGCAACTAGGTCATAACTGCTCAAGAAATGGATCGACGTCAGGATATAAATTTTCCATGTAATATTTGAAAAGTTACTTGAACAGAGTCTAGGACCACTAGTGCTGAGTTTCATGACGAGATAATCATTCATAAAACTACTTAAAGATTGTACATATGTTGTACATGTGAAACGAGGTTCATGTGGCGTGAGGAGAAAGACATACGCACGTATCCCGCGTACCACTTCTCGTAAGACCACAACCGCAGCGTTCGGCGTCCGAGGTGCAGGACGATGTATGTCTACACGGTGTCCCCCAAAAAACCAAAACTAAAATAATATTTTTCAAAAGCCATTTGCTGCATTTTAATTTTATTTCGACCATATTCTTCGATACTTAAAGACGAAAGCATACTCTACTCCCCCTCAAAACACTGAAGAATTGAAGGGAAGTATCGTTAACGAACTCAGTGTAGTAAAAACTGATCGGCAGTTAATCAAACGACCTGTTTCATCGATGCAATGAAGCGCGTGGACAGAAATGGGACGTGTGGGAGGAATTAGAGCTTGAAACATGCTCACAATATTATTAATAAAATGATTTACTACGTAGTAGTCGTGAGGACTCCTTTTATAAAAATTGAAATAAGGTTACGTTGAGTGGTGCACATTTTATTGTGTGACTTTCCTGCGCAAACATGTTTCTGGCAGCCTTCAGTTGAGTTACAACAAGTAAATAATTTTGAAAGTACTTTATCAATGCTTATAGCATTTGTTGAGAAATGTCCAACAAAAAATGTGGTCGAAACAGGATAATAATGCAGAAAATGGTTTTGGAATTGTATTATTTTCATTTTGAGCTATTTTTTTCACGTGACACCCTGCTTACTCACCTGTACTTCACTCATGTCGAACGCGACATTAAATAACTGGCGACCGTTATAAGCTTCTTCGTAGGCCAATTGAAACGCAAATGTCAGTAGCAAGAAGTAATTATCACTCAAGGTACTGCGTGCATCACAGTAAAATGTGGATGCTAGATATGAATTTCTTTTGCGAAATGATCGAGTTCTTAACGCTGACAAACTCTTGATTACGAAGTGGGATTTAAACGGTGAGAAAGATGCATCATCTTAAACTTCTGGAATGAAATTCTAAGGACGAATGACGAGTGAAAAATATAAAATTGTACCAAACTGAAGTGTAACTTACCCTGCGGTAAATCTGCTGTTACATCCAAAGGGTTCCGAGTTGCCAACGCAAAAGGCAAACTTTTAGGGGATAGTGTACGGCTAGAGAAATTTTTGATGGATATTGAGTTAACATTAATTTATCAAATTTAGTTCCATTGGAAAGTCGATCTCATGCATTCTCAATACTACAGTTTCTGCAAATGATAATTTCAAGATAGAATGAACGAGATCGCGAAATCCTCTCGTGGAGTAATACATGTCCTTGAATAAAGCGCTCCTGCCATACATGAAAGAACATATACCATCTTTGAGTTTACACTCGTCATTGTGACAGAGGTGAGCGGGGACATCAAATTGCATTGGCGAGAGAGAAAATCCGTGCTTTAGATACGAACTCCCTGCTCGAGTCTACTGAAAATGACGTTCCGTGTCATTCAGGTGCTGTGATTTACCGTGCATTTCACAATAAACCAATTATGCACTGGAAGTGGCCGAAGATAAAGAACTTCAATTGACTAGCGAGGAAAAAGTTCTCTAATTTTCATTAGAGTGAACACACTTAAAATTGAGGCAATCATTTGAAAAATAGAAATTAGCTCATTTTCCATAGCACACATTCCGAGAAAAATTTTCCTGAAAATTCTCAATACATAAGGGAATTGAATGAACGTTATAGTAAACTCCTTCACCAATTTAATATTTTCTATTGAAATCCATAGTCTAGAGGTTAAAAGATGTGTCTTTCCCGAAATAATCCTTCACTAAAAGAGAGGAAGAGCGATGCATTTCGATTGTTTAAAAACGGTGCATTGTGCACAGAGTATCACTTTTGATGGTTTGTCATCCCATTTTATAAGAAAAATACGAATATTTAGGAAAAAATGCTTGCAATTACTATAATTAAATGCAGCTTACAATATGATGTACGAGAACGTACAAAGGAGTTTAGATTATCAATGTAATTCTATCAATTTTTAGTTTATCGAGGGAGAGCATGTGCCTGTTCCAGAGGAATGAAAGCAAGAAGGTAGGTATATTCATAAATTCAAGAACCTATCATCAGTAAGATATATTAGTGTTAATATGTTCTAAACTACAAGTCATAGAACTATGAGCTAGAACAGAGCCTGAAATGTTTGAGAACATCAAACATAGTTTTTTGTTATAAAATTGAGATCTGTTGCAAGAATTGATTTAACATTTGTCTGAAAAATGGACATTAAAAGAGCTATTTGAATGTTATATTGGTGAATTTTATAGAGATTCGAACTGAAAATATACATATTTTTTCTGGGAATTCACGTCTCCTCCAGTCAGAAAATTTACGTCGCTCCCGACTTGTGAAATATTCGAACGTGAAGTAAAAATAATTAACATTTTAGGCTTAGCTCAAAATGTCTTTTGTGTTTTTTTTATCATGAAATGTAATTTCAAGGATAAACTATTGTAATTATTCTCATGTATCCTGTCGGTGTATACATGTTGAAATATATCAAGAATTTATGATCTCATATTTTACGAAAAATACTTCGATATGCATAAAAATAGCTCTGTGTTTATGTTATGTGGTGCATCATTATTCAAATATGTTCGATGTATTACAATATGCGTGAGAAGCTGCCTGCGCGATCAGCAGTGCACTGTATTCGCTCCCCTTGCAGTTTAACACAACGGTATCGACAAAACAAAGCACGAATTAAAATAGCTGAGGAAAGATACTTAGAGCCAATGAAATTCATTCTATTTCCCTTTATTATTCCATACATTAATCTGCCATAAAAAAGCTGACGGTAAGATTATTCCATGTGTCTTGGGTTTATCACAATGTGAGAAAAATTTTCCTGTAGTTTATCTCCATTCTTTTATAAGTTTAAAGAACCCTGACACATACGTGCAGAAAATTAAGACCATTGATGCGTGTATGTTTTTAGTATGGTACTGGTAATCACCAGACTGAATTTTTAGTCATACATTCCCACATTTATTATAATCAATGATTTGATAAACCATATTGAATTCAGTATGTTGTCATTTGATATTAGTTTAGCACATGGTTCTAGCCTGCACAGCACTCTACTTGTTTTCAAGATTGTACTATATTGTTCAACCGCTTGATTAAATACGATTTTCGAGGCTTTCAAATCCATTAAATATGTATTAAAGATTTTTTCCTCCGATGCTAGACTTCAAGGGTGATATTCATTTAGAGGCGTGTTTCTGGATTAAAATTTGGTGACATTTGGTGCTCTATGTAAAACGGACGGAGGCTTTGTATTTTTACCTCTGTATAAACTCATACATTCTGATGTCTATTATCAGGGAAAAATGAACTGTTACGTAAGGACATTCGTTATGTAATGTGTTTGGCGTTATATTACCAGTCATGTGATCTTCTGATTATGCATTTTATCTGCCACGTACAGAAGCGGTTTCTTAACATCATGTGGCATGTGCCGTCATGTGATGAGTATCATATTTCCACTGTCTACACAAGGTATGGTGGATAGGATTATCCATTGCATACGCAAACTAAAATGAAAATATAAAGCTCCGAACAATTTGATCCGACTTTGTTCCATTGACTGTGTTTCATGCTGAACTTTTATTCATTTGACACAACGCTTCTAAGGGGACCATTGCTCTGGAGAATCATTATTAATTCCAACACATTTTACCGTTGGGTTTTCAATGTCTTACAACTACTGGTATGGTGAAGGATTTAAGGAGTGTGTGGTTTAAACCTCTTTTCCAAGGAAAGTACTCCCTGGTTACGTGAAATTCCGTGCCTGAGCCGGGATTTGAACCCCAAGGTCCCAGCTGGGGTTGCATAAAAATGCAACTCCATTCGTATATATACTGTCCAATAAACATACTTTCATTTTTAAAATAATGATTTGGCAACCAAGTGAATTGTTGGTTGGTTTCCCGGAGACAAAAATTTGTTATGATGATCAAAAGATGGAGCTCAACTGTCTGTCCGTTGGAGCAGCATGTCACGTGTTCACCGTGAGATTTGGTTTTCGCTGCTTCACAGTTCTTTTTATTCATAAATTTTTATCGTTGTAGATTATTTCAAAATTCATTATTTTGATCGTTGTAGATTATTTCAAAATTCATTATTTTGATGGAAAACTGTCGAACAAGTAAGAATCAGGACGTTAAAATTATGTAATTGGCAATAAACCGTAAATTTTTATTTGTGTTATTGAGGAACGCCCCATGAAATTTGATTTTTACAATTTGTAGAAAGGTAGCACCAGAGAAAGTCTATTGAACATCAAACTTCCGTATGCAGCTTGAAACATTTATTGAACGTTTTAAGCAAGAAATTTATCAGTAGATTTCTAGTAAAAAAATCGAATTCCACAATACATCTACGAATGCAACTTCATTCGTATATATACTGTTTAATTAACATACTTTCATTGTTAGAATAATGATGTGGCGACCATGTGAATTATTGGTTGGTTTCCCGGAGACATAAAAATTTTGTATGATTTCCTGCATAAAAAACTTTTTTCATCAACTATTCATTTGGTAAATTCAAAGTACAACTGTCTGATAGCGATAGTAATCTTTTTTGAGTATTAGCAATTATAGTAAAATAATTATTCACTTAATCTGCATTTTTGAATTAAGTGAGTCCAAGCTTTACTGCAATAATACTGCACACATTATTTTAATAGCGAACTAAGTATTTTCATACTAAAGTAATACGGGCTTGTTTCTCCCACAATTTTATGACGGGATTTTCTTCCCAGCTATATCTTTATCAGTTCCCCTTTACAGATCGGTATCTCCAGACTACATCGCAATTTCAAGGGCATCATGCACGATATAAACATTGTGATAGAATGCATGAGTTGCTCCCGTGGCAACTCACGAGATACTTCTTCAATAAATCTTCTCAGGGCTATGATATTCAACGTATGAAGCTCTGTTGAATCAACATTCAGGTATTTCATGGACAATGAAAAAAAAAATTTTGTTCAAAATAATTTCAACATGAATTGAGTTTTTTCGATATTAGTCCTTGAGAACTAATGAAATCTTAGTCAATATGATTCGGTAGTACCCAAGAATTAAGTAATGAAATATGATGACAATTTACATTCATTTAATATAGCGTAGTTATTAGTCTGCACTGGATGTTTACAATAATTCGGCAATTTAATTTAAATAAATTTATTGACGTATCACTTTTGTTCCACTCTCTTGACGTTCAAAAAATGAGAAAATTATAGCTGAATAAGAACATTCGCGAATGATACAAATCCCACAGCGAGTGAAACTTGGGTATTAGTATCAGCAATTTCATCGACTGTTATGAAAGCTCCGTTGAGAAAAAAGCTAATAGAAGAAGTGGGAGTTGAAAATCGTGGCACGTGAAATACTTATGGCGCGATTGAATGGGCCGGACTGCTGTTCCTGCGCGAAACCACGTAAAGAGGCTAATGAAATTCGGTCGCAGAAAGGGCTTTCGTCTGTACTCGTGGTAAAAACAAATTGAAGTTGTCATCACTTTTTCTAATTTAATTTTTTTAAAGTTTTCATTTGATAGTAATTTGAAGTAGGTAGGAGCTATAGATAAAAATGAAGATCCATAACTATGGGATAAACTAATGAAATTCGATTGACAACGGGCTCGAAAAGAAGGCCTCTGGTCTAGGATTCTTGTAGAAAATTGAATTATTTTCTTAATTTTGTTAGGTACTTTAGGAAAAAATTAGACCCGTAGCCATGCGAGAGACGTGAAAATTCGACTCATAACTTGGTCGAAAAGATTGCCTCCAGTCTGTTTTTGTAGCAGAAAACGTTTTTTTCTTATTAGTACTGAATAGAAAAGTTGATCAGCTTTAATTTAAAATTGATTTTAAGTTAGCAGGCCCTATAGATAAAAAAACGAGGTCCGCAACAATCGGAGACCATGAAAATTTGACTAACAACAGGATGACAACGCGGGTCTCTTTGAGGGCCAGTTTTTCCTCTTCTCTAGTCGAAAAGAAAACAGTTTATACATAATGCATACAAATTTGAAGGTCTTTCATTTGAGACTAATTTGAAATTGGGTATACGTTGAAAAATGCTGTTTCCACCTTTAATTCTTAACAATATTTTTTCTGCCACACGCAGCTATAATGTAACTTCATTCATACACACATAACACACTTTTTTATGCTACAAAATCAAGGAGTATTTTTATGTACTCTGTTTTCAGATACAGATCCGCTATTGCCGCAATAAGTTTCAACGTAAGTTCCTGGCAACCATACAAGCGGAAATTCAAAAGATATTGTGAAAAATGAAATATTTAGATGACGTTAGAGTGGTCTGGGTAGCAACAAGATTGAAATAACTCACAACATATCTCTTCTCGGCATAGTACCGAGACGTTAAGAAAATTTTTGTTTTAATGAAAATACAATTATTTTCACATCTACGGACTTTATGGCAATATAGTACCTAACGAAAAATGTGTTTGTTATAAACAGTTTATTTCGGACATTAGCAGTAGCCTGACGTTAATTAATAGATGGAGGATAGGAAAAATTGCACACTTTTCATCTCCTTTCTGTAAATGACCATCAAGCACTGATACTATTAGTTTTATCGTGCGGGAATGATACGAAGCTTCACTCTCTTCCGAAGTCCCTATAAAGCAAGACGGAGGAAACTGAGACTAACATACGCTGGTGGAACTTACTCCTGCAAACTACATTGTCGTTGTTTTCTACGGTCGTCGTGGCTCACAAACTTTAATCGTCAACCACAATATCTTGATATTCGAACTATACTTCGTATCTTATACACTACAATGACACCAAAAAAGGTACAAAATACCATGGGTACAGCAGAAAAAATGTGACGTGGTAACGAGAGCGTGTATTGTGATTTGTGACAATGTCAAACTCAACTAATATCGAGATCATTGCTAATATTCATCTGCGTTTGATTAAAAGCAAAGTCGGAGGGCAGCTAGTGTGCAACATTCTTGTGATATGATAATTTGGACAAATGGTGAAACACATTTCGTAGAAAACCTTTCGGGTATAGGTTTCGGGAACTTAGAAAATAAGTTCTATCAAATGAGACCAAAATGAAGGCTAAACGATTAAAAGGACACTCTGGTCAGTTGGTCATACTTGAGTAAATGCAGTATTACCATATTTGCTTTATCTAGGCTTATTGCACAAAGCATCCAACTTATGATAGAGCCTTGATGTTAGTCTCATTAGATATATTTTTATATTTCCCATGCAGAAGTTTTTTAAATGGTTTACAAAAATTAAAAGTATTTAAAAATAAGTTGATATCGTACAATGTGTGGTGCGCATTTGTGGCACGCATGATCATAATAGGCTTTCATACGAACTTTTCCGCAGGCCCGTACAATCTCCGAGCTACGTCACATTATTTCAAGCCAGGTTAGGTTGCGTCAGATTAGGTTAAACGACAGTAATCTGTGGTAAACTGACCATAATTGGCATTACGTAATATTCTTTGTACTGTGGCAGTGGAGACTTGTGAAAACGTGGTTCTAACTTCAGTAGAGTTTTCGTCAGCTTATTTTATTAGAATCGTACATTTCAAATGTATTCCTATATAACTTTTTATTATTTGATACCTGCTGAAGATCGCTATGCAGCAGAAATAAGTTCCCCAAAAGACTGGCTGGACGGTGACTAGGGTGCTTTCTATAGTACGCCCAGGGAAAGGAAATATTTACCAAATTTTTTCATAAGCTACCTCCTTCAATATATACCGATAGGCGACAACGTAACTTCAGAAGCTAGAGAACTGAGATGCACTATTTTTTAATAGGATGATATTGTTATAAAATTCATTTTGGAAGCATTGCAATTTGATATTTTGAGCATACCTATTCAAAGACAGATTTTAAATGTATCTTTATTAGTATATTCATGAGTAAGACAAAAACTAAGAAAAAATGCAAGTTAAAGCATAGAATGACAATAAAAAACATCACCTAAAGAAGAATAATTTAATGAATAATATTTTCATACTGTGTCTTTGCATTTTTTCTGTTGTGCTTTCCACATGAATATCTCTACATTTAAAATTATAGTAAATACAAAATTTTGATGAAGGTAGGCTTAGAATCAAAATATTCTAATTATCATGTTTTTAGACTATAGTTTTGCATACCATTAGTTTATTTTTAAAGAAATATATGCAAGCAATATTTTTTGTCTATTTTTCAATGTATAAGACATACATATGTTGGTCTGTATGTAAATACTACCTTTTCTGAAAATATACATCACTATCAAAGTAATGTGTTCAAACCTTATGACTGATCCAGAATTGATCGAAGAATTTAACTGAATGATTGAGCATCCAGTATTGCACTAATGTAAATCATTAATGGATGGAGCATTACAATTTACTTAAAAGTATGCACAAATCCTACCAATGTCTATTCATCTGATGTGTGTCTGACTGAGAACAAGTGATGTGATTTAAAAATTATTATACACATGTCTTGATGTCTTTCATCATAGTGATGAAGATGTTTCTATTTTATTTGTATTACTCTTTTACTCAATGTGGTATTGAGACACTTAGTGAAAGCTTTATAGCATCACAAGAGATCCCAAAGTGATGTTCTCATGCCAAAGTCTTGCTATAAAGATTATGTAAAGAAAATATTTCTGTTGCAAATCTATATTACTTGGATCCATGTCACTTTCCACTTGCTAGGTCTACTGCAGAGAATGCAAGTGGACATGATGTTTGATTCTTATTTGATTCACTATTCTTCAAAGCACTGATATTCATGGTGTCCTTCTGTCACAGGGTCTACTACAGAGGCTGGAAGACGGGATTGTGATTGGTGATGGAGGTTATGTTTTTGCATTGGAGAAGCGCGGCTACGTCAAGGCTGGGCCCTGGACTCCCGAGGCTGTGGTGGAGCACCCAGAAGCAGGTGAGGAACTTCCATCTGTCGCACTGGATGCAGCTGTGATGTTCACTATCTTAGTTTTATCAAAGCCAATGGATGGCCTTTGGCTAAGCTGAAGCATCCTATTCTATACCAACATAATTTTTTGAAATTAAAACTTGTAGTTTAATGAAAGTGTAATGCAATGTTTGTTCAATTGTGAACATTATTGCTATAAATATAATGCATCCAATCAATGGATTTGTATATTTTCATTAGGGCACTGGCTGTCCCTTTATATCTACTGCATGATCTGTTCCTTAATTTTGTTTGGTTTTATCCTAACTTTGCAGTACATGTATAAATATATTTACTTGTAAATGTGTACCTTAACCTCAAACTCTTCAGAGCACTATGCTGCTTTCTGGAAGCTAATAGCAATAGTGTAATTCTTACAAAAATGCATAATTAAATAGTACTGAATAGTAATAGTAATGACTTAGCACCAACAGATGTCATTTTACACACATTGTGAATAATTATAGTCATCATTTAGGACATGCAGATAAATGTTGAAATATGATTTTACTTCAGGACTTGAAATGAGGAAAAAGGATTTGTTATGGAAACAAGTGTAAAATGATTTCCATTTTGAATTTTTTTGTATGATCTCAAGTACCTGTAAGTTTTACTGAGCTTTCATGCCTGTTCCAAATTTATTCTACTTCTGTTAGCAGACACCTCAGGGGACATAGGGTTAGACTTGTTAGGTTTGTCTATTATGTGTTTTGGTAATTGGTGACCCTGAGGAGGGGGGGGGCACTGTTATGTTACCTCAGCTATAAACAGGCTTTTGGTGCTTCTATCTTTCATGCCCATTTACTACTTTTAATTTTACTTCTTCTTAGCTATCTCTTCTTTGTCTTTTTTTCCTCTTCTAAACTTGCTGTATTTATACACAGAAGATTTTGTGGGGGAACACACCTTGTGGATGGGCTCCCTATTTTCTACAGTCCATAACTAATAGTCCCTTCTCTACTACACTAGTGTTCTATTTCATAAACATTTTCAAGATGAAGGGAAAAGGGTCTAGTCTTTCTTTAAAAATTTCAGCTTGTGTGCAGAACTAGCAGTTTGAAGCTCACAATGAGATAGTTTCTATTTTAGTTGTGGTAGGGCGGGATCCATCTAAATTAGTTTTCACTCTGGAGGAATAGAAATAATCGAAAGTGAAACATAATCAAAATTTGATAACTTTTAAATTTCTTCTACTGAGCATGAGTATTGTCAGCTATATCATATTCATCACAGCAAAAATGGTATACTTCAGATCGAACGCTTCGTTATAATGCACGACTGTTTCTATTACCTCATTGTCCCTTGTACGTCCCAGTCAAGGGCCTGCACCGGGAGTTCCTGCGTGCCGGCAGCGATGTGATGCAGGCAGTCACATTTTACGCCTCTGACGACAAACTGTCGAACCGCGGCAACACGGCAAGCCAGAAGTATACGGTGAGAGAACAGGGATTTGGTGCATCGCTAACGTGTTCGATTTATGAACGCAGTTGGACGCACAATAAGCGGGCGCACATCTACTGACTTACCAAATTTAGAGTTTATCTTTCAGCTCTTGTACGGTGCGTAGGATATTACATAAAAGAGAACACAATGACGACTGCTTATAGCTTTCTCTATGTATGACTGCTAATCTATCTATCTATCTAGTATAATACTAAAACTCTGGTCGTTTTGTTTGT
>VOMN01104787.1:0-14402 GCA_014899125.1 Orchestia grillus | reverse complement strand
ACATGGTTTCGGCTGAAGTATTGGAATGTTTCCGTTTATTTTCGGTAGATTGAGTGGCAAGGCACTTAAAATTTCATCACGCGACAAAAAATTCCTATTTTGAAGTCGAGCCTCTCGATATTGATTCCGGTGCACGTCCCCGTTGCGGCACCTGTGTTCGCGATTCTCAACATAACTGCTTTAGCAACGGCAGTCTCGTGTTTAATGACAGCCCTGTCTCCATAATTTATTGCGAGCGCCAGAACGCCGCGCTTGCTATACTTAGAATAGATCAGATGCCGGGGGGAACCCCTGTATCTAGCGAGTTTCCCTCGAGAACAATTCTGTATCTTGGGAATTAGCAGCTAGAATAGGGTCGACTCGTAACGAGTTTAATGCTAGGGAAACGGCCATCTAGTGAGTACTTGTGAAGTTCTGTTGGTGCTTGAGGAACGTTCCGCAAACGAGCACGGGAAGGCTTAATGATAGGTTAGCCAATGCAGTAATGTGCGATTTGTATATCACGCGGTCAGTGCGGGGCAATTAATCTCTCACCCTCAATAAAACGCAGTCCAGAGGCCCGGTCCCCAGCCGGTGATATCGATCACACGTACGGTAGAGGGCCCTCCTCGTGCCCTCTCGGGTGCGCCAACGCGCTGCAGTGACAGCGGCGGTGGTGGTGCTCCGTGTGCTTGTGTTGCATTATTTTCTTTTGTGTTGCATTCTCTCGTGCCGTCCTTGGCTGCCGTGTGGCGTGCCGTCCTTGGCTGCCGTGTGGTGTGCCGTCCTCGGCTGCCGTGTGGCGTGCCGTCCTCGGCTGCCGTGTGGCGTGCCGTCGTCGACTGCCGCCTGTAAACAGCGCATCAGCTACGCAAGGCAGATTATAGGGCGAATCATTAACTATTGTGAAGATAACGACTAGAAAATAGCGATGACTAGGATCACACTCAAAGGGTGAGACAGAAATTTGATCTAGGGGGCTTTACCTTTTATATCGAAGGGAGAGAAATTTATCTAGGGGGCTTTACCTTTTATATCGAAGGGAGAGAAATTTATCTAGGGGACCTTACCTTTATTGTCGAAGAAAACTCATGCATATCCATTTAAGGAAATAGGGATAGACTAGAATAACCCTGTTCTTATACCTACTATTCTTAGCGTTATTTATATGGTCAGTAGTCTTTTACCTGTTAATCTTCAAAAGGGCATTTTTGTGTGCAGCCGGAGATGTACCTGTGCACGGCGTTCCCCCTGAACGCCTCCGTGGAGGAGTGGGTAGTGAAATTTGACCCCATGGCGTCCGCCAACAGGGCCCACCACATGCTGCTGTACGGCTGCAAGGACGTGCCCCATACCTCGGGGTTCTGGTGAGGCAGCAGCGTCACAGCCTCTGGTTCTGGACCGAGCTGTCAGGTTGACAGGCTTTTGCGTTGCGTTCCTTCTTTAATAGGCGATTTCTCGTGGTCTTGTGAACCGTTGTATCTAGAGGAGAATGTGGTGACAGGAACGAGCCGAGTAGGGGTCACTCTTGGGTTCTTGCTGCAAGGGCCATGCCGTCTGTCACCCATCACCTTCAGGCGCCGAGTAATTGTGAAATTGAAGGCCAGGTCGTGTCAAAGAACACGTAGTATTACCACCTCATCTGTTCTATGATTACTTACTATCAGTACGTCTACCACTCACAGTGCTTCTGCATAGAAGAAAAAACAAGTCCACAGAAAAGTAACGTCTACAGGACTTGGACAAAAGAATGGAAACAGTAGCGATTTAAATCAATATTTCAATGGGCCTTCACGTTACGAATGGTTCACGAACCAAATTTACATGATGGTTTGTTTTCATTTTGAATGGGCGCACTTATCTTGTTTACTGATGTTATCGCACTTCAGTTCTTACTCCAGTATGATATATTCATTATTGCGTAACCCCGCTTAGTTCGAAGTATGGAAAATTGTTAGACTCGAATTGAAAGAGCATCATTGTCGAGAACTGCTGAAGTCCTGCATTTTCTAGAACTAGAATGCCAACGGCCTTAATAGAATTTGAAAAACAGGGCACAATCTCAGACACGAATAGTAATTCAATTTAGAAAATTTTTCCACCTCCCTAGAGATACTAAGACAGTCATTGGTTAACTCAATTAAAGCTATCCGAGAGTAAAGCTCGGAAACAGTTCTCGACAACGTGTCGGTCCAAAACATTGGCCATCATCAGGTCCTTAAAATTCAGGTATCAATTATTTTCAGGTACGTTAAACATGAAAGTTGTTGTTCAGTATTACGGCATCATAGGTACTGTTTTACTCATGAATACAATTTTACTCTCAGATAGTTTAATAAAAGTTAACATTGACCGTCTTAGTACCTTAGAGAAAGTGGAAATCTTTGAAATTGAAGTGTGAAATCTATGCTAGGTACAATTTTTAAGAAGAGTAATCATAAGAATACTTCGAAATCCTGCCGAAAAAAATAAATCGAGGCGTGTATAAACGCCTTGAGGTGAGATATGACTGGGTAACTGCTGCGTGACTACAGAATAAAGTCAACATTTGATTGACTCGGTTTCCTTTATTTAAAACCGTTTGCAGTGAACTCTATAGGGCCGAATACTATTGAAGAATCCCTATTAGAATACCTCTCCTTTTTCAATGAAACTTTAAGGAAGAGGCTGGACTGGTACAGAGATCATAAGGGCTAATGGACTGCCGAATGGGAGAGTTTGAATTTCTCTTACAAGTCCAGCTGACCTCTTTTTAACTCTGCAGGACGAATTGATGTGTGGAAACTGCTTAGTGGATCGCGTCAATTCGTCCTTTTTGATCCTCAGGTCACTCACCGTAGTTCACTTCATGTTGCAGTAGGGTCTCAATCTGAAAATAACAAATTGGATACATGAAGTCATTTAAATTGAAAATAAACAATAAATTCGGTTTTGTAAAGATATTTATAAGATAAAGGCTTATTGGAAAACTGAAGTGTAATCTCTACTGTTTCCATGAGTTGGTCTATCCGTGGGTTAGATATCACTCTAATAATAATCCACCTAGGCTGCATAATTTCACGTAAACGTCAGCAAACGGTTTCGAATGTGCCATTCACAACAAGCCGTCCTGTGTCTCACTAGTGAGTTGAAAGCGCATTCGAGTTCGCTTCACAATGGCAACTTCACATTTATTGCGAGTGAGCACTTTGCTTGGAAATATCGCCCACACCTGTTGGCCGTCGCCCCCTGCTGCCACCTGCTGATCGTTCCGAGTTGGCACTAAAATTTACGGAGGGTTGGTCCAGCCATCTGCCGGCTGAGTTGATGCGAGCGTGCAGTTCGCAACAACATTAGTCGTGCACTCACGAGCGATGTTGTAGCTCGATTCTTAGCACTGAATCAGCGCGTAGTGTCGAGGGTGTTATGCGTTATGATGTGCGCCAAACTTGACTGTAAATCTCCGTTTTCTGAAAGATTTTTCAAGCTCGACGAATAAATAGCGGAAGTCATTTAGAAAAAATGACATTTATTCATACAATCAGAAAAATTAAACGTAATCACAATATTATTTTGTCCATCTTAGCGGTTTCTACTGCTTAGCTATTAACAATGTTTTTTCATAGCTTTTAATTAGATTTAAACTGGTTTTTGATTGGAGATTCTTCTATTCATCATTGATGACGCGTTTCATTTTTGTAGGCGTTTGGAACCGACGGATATGTCCAACTTTCAGCGATCGATTTCAGATTTGTCGAGCTATAGCAGAGCTTCAATTCTGCTTCTCTTACTCAAGCCATGCAGTCAGAGATTTATATGCGTGGTCGTGGTCATTATCATGCAGGAAGTTGTGTTGCAGACCTAGACCGAGACAAGGTTTGGTGGTCATCTAGTATTTGGATGTAGCCTACAGGTTTCATGAATACACTTATTGCGATTAATTTTCAAACTCCAGTTGTGCTAAAATTCTCCAAACTTCATGGAATCGCCTTAATGTTTTATTGTTGGTACTTTTTTGTTTTGATTTTAAAGAAGGCCAATCTCTCTTGTATCATTGTTCACAGAAAGGTCAATTTTTCTACCTCCGTCCTGTACAAAGTAATTTTTAATTTTTTGCTAAGCAATTTTCTTTGTCCAAGATGATTCATAAGAAAATTTTACAAAATAATTTTGGATAATCTCCTTGTATCAAGTTTGTATGTGTAGTACTTTCCACTTAAACGTCTGTAAATGTAGGATTCTTGACTGATAAGTAGAATCGGAATTACATAATTAAAAATACCCACGATTTTTCTTTGTATTCGTCTGAAACTTTCCTCAGTGTTGCGTACCATATCTAAATTATTGCTTGAGAACACCGTTCATAATATGCATGAATGACGTTAAAAATGCTCATGTGTTGATGGTATTTTAACGAAGTCTGTTGGTGGGCAGGGACTGCGGCCACCATGGCGTGTGCACGGGCGGCCAGATCATGTACGCCTGGGCCCAGAACGCCCCCTCCACCTCCCTGCCGGAGGGCGTGGGCTTCAGAGTGGGCGGAGCCTCTAATGTGCGGTACTTCACTCTGCAGATCCACTACGCAATCGCCCTGCCCGACGTCCAGGACCACTCAGGCCTCCGCCTGGAACTCACCACAACCCCGTCAGTTTGACGAGCGGGTGCAAGGGGAGGGGAGGCCTTATGCAAACTTTTATTAGTTCTAACGCAGTTATACAGTACATCGTTGGGTTTTCGATGGAGTATAACTACCGACGCATGAGCGATGTGAGGGTCAAGCTTCCTTCTCCATGGGAAGGACTCCTGGAAAATCCGTTTGCTCAGCCTGGAAATATTATGAGTGTGTTTTTCAATCAGCCTCCCAGGTGTGAGCGGTACACGGTGCTAGGGCGACATCGAGAGCGAGTCGCAATACGCTCTGTAATGACCGTACGCCCGACGTCTTTATCTTGATATTCGAGTCATCTTGTAAAGTTTCCCGGTACCTTCGTCCTTTCCTCACCACTCTACACGTTTGCATCACGGAACAATGAAAAAACTCCGTGTAATTTATTTTGATGCAGTGGTTACCATGCGCGGTAACACAAAGCCGATCGTCTTGGCCGAGGCGACTATGACTCCACTGAGAAAATGAGTGTAACTTTAGCACTAGGACGCATAATCTTTCTTGCATTACGGTGTGTAAGATCACACATATAGGTGTGTAGTGTAGTACAATGTTGGTAAACGCACAAATATATCGTCAAAGTATGTAAATTTTCACGGAGGATGTAAATTTCTGCATCCCAGGTGTACCCATTTTGAGACCATGGTAAATGCGTCCATGTGCGTAACTTTACTCGCTGATTTCTCTCGGTGTTCGGTCACCGCAAAGTTGTGTGGTGCGTGGCTGGTGCGCGCTGCCATCGTTACTTATACTTGTGGCTACTTGCTCTACTTGTGTGGCTACTTGCTCTACTTGTGTGACTACTTGCTCTACTTGTGTGGCTACTTGCTCTACTTGTGTGGCTACTTGCTCTACTTGTGTGGCTACTTGCTCTACTTGTGTGGCCACTTGCTCTACTTGTGTGGCCACTTGCTCTACTTGTGGGGCCACTTGCTCTACTTGTGTGGCCACTTGCTCTACTTGTGTGACCACTTGCTCTACTTGTGATTACATACTTGAATCTACTACTGATTACTTCTGCTACTCAAGACCATTTCTTCTAATCGTGATAACGCGCAGAAAATTCCATATCAGCACTACTCATTTACGAGCAAATAATTGTTTCAAGATGGATATTGTTCCTTGAAAAGTCAGAGCAATGTTGCGACATTTCAACTTCCTGTTGAATACCTTCAAACGAAAATACTCCCAATTAGGCCTGTTGAATACCGTCAAGGGAAGCGACTGCCAGTTAGGCNAATACTTCCAAATAGAGGACATTTAGTCAAATTTGTTGAATAACTTCCCCAGAAAGACTGCCAATCCAAAACCGCTCAGTTTTTTAAGGCGGGGTGCCTCCTGAACAGGGTGTTATTTCAGCCCTACTAATTCTTTGATCACAGTTAAGATTTCCAAAAAAAATGATCCTCTAAATCCTCCGAAATTTCCATCAACAATCAATTGGAGGCGTGGGAATTTCTAATGAGCAGCGAACCTTCTTTTTCCTCTTTTGTATTGCTTCTTTAATAGTAAATAAGAGCCCTCCCCTGGCTTGGGGGCCCAATTGCTAAACTTACAACCTGCTCTTTAAAAAAGCTCAAATTTTTCGCTAGCTCGGTCTACACACTGCAAAATGAATCGATTATTAAGAATATGAATTGGACTCCCTAAGAACTGGATGTACGCATCAGCTTCCATGTGGGTAAAAATTTTTAATATAACTCCATCAAATGAGGTGCTTGGGAAAGCAGGCTCTCGCCCATCGGTGGAGGTGTGCAGCTGGGGACACCTGCTGCACGTTGTAGCTGTACATTGCCGGCCAGCTGTTGTGACCTGCTTAGTCATTAAGAATTTACTGCAGCTGTTGCATTGCGACAGCTGTCGTAAGCTGAGCTGCGGCGTGTTAGATGTCACCACTGGTTGCTTTTGTGATGAAGTGGTCCTTAGTAGTACCTCTGACCCCCCCCCACCAGTACCCACACTGGCCACTTTAATGTCGTATGTTGCTGGTGACGCAAGACAGCTCTGTGCCACGCATGGGGAGCGCGATGTGATCTCGTGCTTGATGCCTGGAGATCACTGCTTGCTTTTCAATTGCATGTCCCCTTAGGCGTATAGGATCGGCCGTAGGCAATAGGGTTAGGTTGGTTAAGTTTCTCTATCGCAGGGGACTTGCGTCCCCAGGGGGACACTGTTAGGTTACCTCAGCTCTAGCTCTGCCTTAGGGGCTTCCATCTATTGCGCCCACTTTGCTTCTTACTATTTCATGCATTCTTCGCTGATTATTTTTTCACTTTTTTCCTCTCTTTGGAACGTATCTTCTGCGGATAGGGAGCTTTAACCCCACTAATAATCAGATCTAATTTAGTGGTGAGTGGTTCACTTTACCCCTATTGTACGTGCGTATGTGCGTGTGTGCAGGCAGCAGCACAAGGCTGGCATCTTGCTGATGGTGGACGGCGTTACCTTCATCCCGGCTTTCGCGCCCAGTGAGTGGGGGGCTCTCCTGTCTTGGTGTTCCTCTGTGTGTTCCCACTACCGCTGTGTTCGTGTGTGTTCCCACTACCGCTGTGTTCGTGTGTGTTCCCACTACCGCTGTGTGCGTGTGTTCCCAGTGCCGCTGTGTGCGTGTGTTCCCAGTGNGTGCGTGTGTGTTCCCAGTGCCACTGTGTGGGTGTGTGTTCCCAGTGCCGCTGTGTGGGTGTGTGTTCCCAGTGCCGCTGTGTGCGTGTGGTCCCACTGCCGCTGTGTGGGTGTGGCCATGGCCAGTGTGTGAGTGTGGCCATGGCCAGTGTGTGGGTGTTGCCATGGCCAGTGTGTGGGTGTTGCCATGGCCAGTGTGTGGATGGTGCCATGGCCATTGTGTGGGTGTTGCTAGTGCCACTGTGTGGGTGTTGCTAGTGTCCCTGTGTGGGTGATGCTAGTGCCTTTGTGTGGGTGTTGCCATGGCCACTGTGTGGGTGTTGCCAGTGCCCCTGTGTGGGTGTTGCCATTGTCAGTGTGTGTGTGTGTGGTGTGGACTGCGTTGCTATTCTAACGTGTGATTCGCTTTACGTATGAATTAACTGGGTATAAGGTGCTAAACGAATTCTGATCGTACTAAGTCATCTTTCTTTCAATTCGAATCACTGTATATCCCATGCACAGGGTAGGCAATAAGTAAGGTACCCACTCCTTTTAATAAATTATCGCTATAAAACTACAATTAGTAAAAAAGTTAGGTTCAGTTAGAATGGAAGACTAGAGTCTAGAGCTTTTTTCGATATATCAGTGCTGCCTACAATTTAAAATTATTCAAGTGGCGGTACCTTAATTGTTGCCCACCCTGTATAACCTCATTCCATGTGTCTGGTGTAGCGGAACGCAACGTTTTGTGGGTGTGATAAGTTATGAACAGCCTTTAACCGCACCCTACGCTCTCGTCTTTTAAGTGAGGGGGACAATCGAATGATGGAATCCAAATTTCCTTTGGTCTGAGTTTGTATCGCCTTGCAGAAGTACACGCGGACATGGCCTGCAAGGCTAAGGATGCCTATGTGCCCGTGGACATCCACGTGTTCGGCTACCGCGTGCACACCCACTCGCTGGGAGTGGTCGTGTCGGGCTACAAGTACGACACCAAGGTGCGTCCTCAGTCCAACCTCGAACGTAAATCTGCGTTATAATACAAGCCGTGTCCGGCCGGCGCTTCCAGTAACTAAATAGGCGAAAAGTTGCGAGTCCAGGTCCTCTGGTTCGTATTCTTAATCAGCGAGACTGTATCAGAAAAGGCAGTCTTTGTCAGTGATACACCGGAAGTAATATTGTTTCACGTGAGATATGCAATAAGAGGGTACTGGAATGAACATCGGCTGTCCCACCATTTAGAATGGATTAATGAACACAGGGGCTCTCAGACTTCTTCCATGACAGAGGGAGAGTCTGTGTCAGTGACCCGTTGTAGAGGTGTAGGAGCACCGGATTTTTGTCTAGTCTCAAGTGAAGTGAATGTCGAGTGAGTGCTTATCACATGAAGCAGTTGGTAGGCCGAGTCTGTGCCGCTAATTCACCGAACATAGCAACCAGTTTCCAGTGGTTGGGTGCATGTCAACACAGCCCGTTAAATAACAGCTTCACTCTCACGACCGCTTAGGTCAAGTGATAGGAGCGTTCCACGTCTCATCAGCTTATTTCAGTGTCACGTGTTCAAGTTACTTAACTAAAGGATTTGTTAGAGGGCGAGCAGACCACAAAAATGACGAAAAGTGATATCGAAGCAAAAACTTATATACTTTTAACAGCATTTACAGAAGATTTTGCTGTTACATTTCATCATATATGTTATACTAATAAAGTAATTATTGAATGAAGTGTTGAAATATTATTCATTATTACTGATGAAATGTCCTATGGAAGCTCTGTAGTATACTTTCTGCTGATTTGAAACGTAATTTTTGGGTGTTGTCTCATCACTGCACGCTGTCAGATTTTGCTGGGCTACTGTGCTGAGAAGAAGCTCTTCAATGTCCATGCATGAGCGAGAATTCTTTTTGCTAAGGGAGATGTAAACGGCTCATGAAATTGTGCAATCTTTCTGTTAAGGAGCTCATAAAATTATGCAATCGCGGTGGATAACATCTTAAAATTGGGAATGTATATTGGAAGTAGAAAGCTTATATCTAGTCTTGAAGATAGGGCTTTAAATATTTGTTCAACTCCTGATACTTCTACGGGTCAAACGAAATTATTTTTTTATTTCTGTAAAAACTTGTTCCCTATTTCCTTATTTAAATTTTTTTCGTGGAGAAATAGGTAGTAACAGGGGAAAGGAAGTTGCTCATGCTAAAGTTCTGAAAAAAAGTTAGTGTATTTTCTTTCCCATGCATGTTTATTTCTGAAAATCAAACTTCTTAAGAGCTTACAAATTTCAAGTCAAAACACATTCGGGAAATTAATCTCAAAGTAATTTTTCACAATAAGTTCTACGTTAGTTGAATTTTTTTTCCGGTTTTCGGGCGGGACGCCTGTGCTGCTGCGACATTGCGTCGTGTAGGTGTAGGCTGTGCTATGCGGCATGGTGTGGAGAGGCTGCTCGTCATTTGGCGCCCCTCAGGGGGCATAGCATAGGCAAAAGGGCTAGGCTTGTCTGCCCTATGTTATGGGGGCTGGTGACCTCAAGCGAGCACTGTTAAGTTCCTCAGCTATTGATAGGCCTTTGGAACTTCGATCTTTCGTGCCCACTTTGCTTCTCCCATTTTCATGCCTTCTTTGGTATTTCTTCTTTGTCTTTTCTACTTCCTCATCTTTCTTAACTTGCTGTTTCTATGCGTAGGGAATCCAGTGTGGGAACACACCTGTGTATAGATTCCACATTTTCTACACTCCATTCAGATTTCTAAATGGTCCCTTCTTCTCTTCGCTCACTTTGGATCGCGATTCATGTGGAGTGGGAGCTGTGAACTAACTAATAATGATGATCATTTTGGGACGCGCATAGCAGAACACGGGACCGTTTCTGTTCGTGTCCATGGGGTGTCTACGAGCGCTACACAAAGTAGTATCAGAGACCACTCCTTGGCAGCTGGTCACCCGGTTCATGAAGAAAGTTTTAAGAACATTAACGCTCTAGCGGTGGACAAGATATCAGGCTGCTTGAAAATGTGTTTATCCATCAGGCCAGCTGGAAATGAATCGGACTCCTCTTTAATAGAGTTGTATTTAACAAATTTGACAAATTGCCTATTTCATCCTTCATTTGACTGACTCGTACTATATGCAAATTTGCATTTTATTCCCGCTACTGAAAATGAATGGCGGTTTAGTTGAAAGCTTTATACTTTTAGTCTACATCACTTTTTGCGAGGTATTTTCAGCAATAATCATTCAAGTTAAATTTAAATTTCTGATCAAAATAGGTCTCTCTCCTAGGAGTTTTTCTAAACACACTTATCGAGAATTGTGCCGCTGCAAATGTTAAAGTAACCAAAGCATCGCTGCCACCAGACTGGCAACTACTCGATGATTGCCAAGAGCAGCCCGAGGTGGCCGCAGGCGTTCTACCCCATGACGGAGGTGATGACCATATCCCCTGAGGACATCGTCGCTGCCAGGTGCACCTACGACACTTCCAAGCGCAACAGGGGGACGCGCATAGGTGTGTTGTGGTTGACTGCTGCGGCCGAGCCCGTGGGTCCTCGCACGAGTACCGTGACATGAACCTCTTCTTGCACACGGTGTCGCAAAAAGTGTTGAGACACCGTGATTGATCATGCAGTATTTATTTATAGGTTCATTTTTCAATATCACAGACGTAAGTAAGTACGTTCATACTTTTTGATGTTAGTATTAAAAACAAATTATGCGGTCGTTAATAAACAATGAACGGTTAAACTATAGTGACGCATGTGATGCCACCCTGTATATGTGTGGTCGTCGTTGAACTAGCCTAGAAAAAGTTTTGAAACTCTTTCTCTAAAGTTTAGTTGATGATAAATAGAGAGCGCTAAACCTAAATTTTTGGTACTCATTTTTCGAGAGCATTTATGACGTTATTCTCATTGTTTTGTCTTGCACTCCCGTACGAATGTCGACTTTGGAGACATACAGTCCTGTTGTTCAATGGGACACCGAGGAATAGACTTGGAGACCGTGGCCTGTATCTCGCATGTGTGTGGAGGATCAACTTCTGAAGACTTGCTTCGATTTTATTTATGTTGACCCCTTTTAAGACGTGCACACCAACAGTTCTGATCCGTGGAGTGATCTTGGGCCTGTGAAATTTTGTAAATTTTTCTATATCTTGGGCATGCTTTGTTCAAAAGGTCGTTGGAGCTTTTATGACCAGAGATGTGCAGGTAGCCAGAACGGGAGCAGTGAGAGCTTCTTGCTTGGTTTAAGATTATGTAAAATGAATTACCTTCTTGGAGTTGAGGAAACCTCAGGTAAGGTTTATTCTCAGTTTCAGGATGTTCATTCTGTTCTCGTCTCATTTCAACATGGTACAACGATTTTATTAGTCGTTCAGAAGAAAGTTCTATGAGTATTTGTGATGTCTTTGTGCTGCGCAGGGAGCACAAACAAAGACGAGATGTGCAACCTGTACTTGATGTACTACACGGACACAGCGAAAGGACGGGAGAGCGCGACGTGCTTTGGTGTGCATTACAAAGACGTAATGGCAGGGCTCCCTAAGGGCAACGATGTGCCGCTGCCCCCCAACCCATTGGTGGAGGAGAAAGCGCATGGCGAGAACACCAACAAGGTGGGCAACACCAACAAGGTGGGCAGGGCTCACCAAGTGGGCAACACCCACAAGGTGGGCATCACCAGCAAGGTGAGAAAGGCGTCACTATTGGCTCTGGAGTACTGCTACTAGTGGCTCTGGAGTACTGCTACTAGTGGCTCTGGAGTGCTGCCACTAGTGGCTCTGGAGTGCTGCCACTAGTGGCTCTGGAGTACTGCCACTAGTGGCTCTGGAGTACTGCCACTAGTGGCTCTGGAGTACTGCCACTAGTGGCTCTGGAAGTACTGGTAGTGGCGGTTTTAGAGGTTACTTGTTGTAGCCGTGGATGTGTTGCTGCTAGTAGCTGAGATCATTCAAGGCAAAAATTTGACATCCGGATGATTGCTTTATTGATCATATAATAAATAAATATGTTCGCTTGTGCTCCTGTAACGAGTCTGTTGTCGTACTTGCAGGATGTCCAAATAACGTACAAGCCCCTGGGAGTCAGTGGCGAGGTCACCCCCGCACCTCCCCCTCCTCCCCCGACCTTCGTCCCCATCACTGTCGAGAAGAAAGCTCATCAGTTCGAGCCGCTGCCGCCTCAAGGTCAGTTTTGTTCTAACGTTTTACTCCATCAAGTGTAGCATTTACTAGCAAATATGTCACCCCCACCACCACTACCATTATTACTAAGTGTAGCGTTTACTAGAAAACATGTCACCCCTACCACCACTACCATTATTACTAACTGTAGCGTTTACTAGCAAATATGTCACCCCCACCACCACTACCATTACTACTAAATGTAACATTTACTAGCAAATTTGTCACCACCACCACTACCATTACTGCTGAGTGTAGCATTTTACCCATTCAAATAAAAGCTCATAATGAAGAACACTCATTCGAACACTACATAGTAAGTTTATTCCTTGAATAAGTTCAGTGCGAATGCCGCTTTTGGGAGTGTATGATGTTACTTGAACGGCGCTAGCACTTTCCTGGTGCTGCCTCCTCAGCTGCCCGCCCCTGGGGCGTCGAGTGCCGCTACCAGGGACACGCCGAGGCCCACATACATGACCTGCCCCTCCACATAGGTCGTCCTGAGAACTTAGTAATCTAATGTTGGGGCTCTACGTTGTCGACTGCAGTGTTTGTCAGGGAGTCATCCAGACGAGATTTGTACTCTTGTTCAGTGATGATCTATGTTTTTTTCAGCCCATCCGTAATTTTATTTCTAATTTCGTTGGTAATGTTGCTGTTGACTTTCTTTCTTTACGTGTACAGTGCAATTTTTTGTAATTGACCCGAAGACTTCGAAACGTTTAGTAAGTGAAATACGTGTTTTTAAACATGTACTTTGAAGAATTTCAAAGGCTGAGAAAGACTTCTCTTAATTAAAACGGTGTTGACTGTGTCTCTTTACTGCACCCTTGCTCAGCGCTGGGGCCGTGCCCGGCTCACAATCGCGTCCAGGCCATCGATTTTCTGACGTAGGGTGCCCCTCCCAGGCTTGGTATTCTTGTGTTTAATGCCATGCTTCACCTCTGCACACGCTCCGAATAATAATAATATCTGCTCATCAGGTTTCCCCGGCTGCCGAAATCGCATCAAGTGGAGTAGTCCTGACTTCTGCGTTTTCAAAGAGTACTTCTTATGATTTAATTGATGTCAGTTTCATAGAATTATTAGGTGCTGCTTGCAACAATGACCGACTGCAGGAGCTCAGCGCAGTAAACTCCATCGTGCACTAAAACTTTTCTTTCGTTGACGTGACTTTGGGCAGAAATTTCCATTCTGACTGAAGACACGAGCTGCTTGCCCTTCTGTCCAGTTGCCCTACTCTGATATTACTCGGCCAAGTCCGTGCTATCCGGGAGTGCAGGTACCTCGAAGTAAAAGCCTCCAGCACCGCAGACATGGGCGGCTCAGGGAACATTTGCTATCCTTGGGATCTGGGGGGGGACTCTGGGCTACTTTTTTAACACATCTTCTTGGATTCTTCTTCAAATTCTATTTGTGCTTTGATGGAATCATTTATTGCGAGACTCTCAGTGCAACTCACGCGAGCCCTCACTGCTGCGGGTGGTTCTGTTATTCCCACACACACGAAAGGTTCCAGGTAAGCACTAAAATCATTCCCGTCCCAAGTTTTGACCACTCTTCTCCCGTGTTAAAAAGTCGCCCCATATCGGCCATTACAGGGGGATACCTGGACTACTCAGGGCGTGCGTTAGATCCCCGTGACTACGACTACCCTGCATCTCGTGTGGGGGGGCCCTTGAGAAGACCTTCGAACTCATGGGCCCCACACGGGGCATATCTTGGGCCCCATCAGAGGCCTCTTCCTGAACGGGAAGAAGTGAGACTCCTAAGGCCCCAGTCTGGTCTCATGCCCATGTCTTACGACGTTCCTCTTCGAGGTCGAGGCCTTTACTCGAGCGGGCCCCAGCAGTACCCTGAGCTGGAGGTGCCCAGGGGAGCCTATTACCTCAACAGTGATCCCTACCCGCAGTATGACACCCTAGGGGGCGGGGCGTCCTATGGGCAGCAGCCCTCCATGCAGGGTGTGGAGGAGGGCACCAGCGGTCGCCT